>JAAAKG020146632.1:0-10628 GCA_010014905.2 Druon quercuslanigerum
CACCTCCTGCCCTTGTTGCGTGGAGCTGGGGTTTTGTATTTTTTTTTTTACTTGTTTTTTTTTTTGTTTTATTTTGTTTGGTTGGCCTGTGAGAGAAAGGGGGGGGGGGGGGGGGGGGGGGGTATAATGTCAACTATGGTGGGAGATTATGAGGATCTTAACAATTTTTAGTGTTAATTGGGTACTTCCTTAGAATTGCAGACATTATAAATTCTGTTCGGGATCTTTCTTTGAGATTCTTTTTTTAACAGAATACACTAATATTCTATTTAAAATTTTGGAATTATTCACCACAGAATATATTTAACTACAGATAGTTGTATTAGACCATAAATGAACTTTATAGAATTATATAATTTCAAAAATTGTATGCCTTCTAAATAAACACCTTATTTTCGCGGGTGTCTCAAGTTGTACTGCTTCTATATTATCCAAACTTCAAAATAATCAATTAATTACATAAAATTTCAACACAAAAAACTAGACTCAAAATCCAGACGGCAGTGTACCGGCTTCACGCACGGCCAGCTCATATTTTGTAGGTAGGTGTGTTCCGCAAATAAAGAGGGTTCATAAAATCAGAAAAAATAATAATACATCATTTCTAAAAAGTAAAACATATAATTTATTCAATGATTGGTCATTGCAAAGTGAAAATGCTAAGAAGTCTGATTTAATCGATTTTGATTTCTGGCTTTAGTTTTGAAACTAACTCCGGGAAGTTAGGCTTCTCTGCTCGGCACTCCATGGTACGCAATTCGCTGAAACCTGATAATTCTGAACTTTAACTGAGGATCGAGCTACATAACCTTTCTAAATAGTTGAATTCAATTACTCAAAGAAAACTCAATATAAATACTAACAAATCCAAAACTTAACATCCTTAATTCATTATGTTCTAATTGCGTACCTTTATTATTATCCTTATCTCAAGTTCACTTAATTACACTCGACATTCTATATGATTTACAACCATGCTCTCAGAAATATAGTAATAGACAAAACCTAACTTCAGAACTAACCATATCTTAACTTCAGTAAATTATTAAGGACTCAAAACTGTCCAGAACCTAATTTATTCAATTAGTAATAGCCAAAACTTAAAAATTTACGTAAACTCGAAACTCAATGTAACCCATAGCCTAGATTTCTGAAACCTAGGAAAGAGCCAAAAAATTACCTCAAAATTGATTATAGCCTGATTTTCTGAATTAGTAATGACTCAAAACTAAGCACAGCCTAAATTTTGTAAATCAATAATAACCAAAGCACAACAAAAAAATTTCACTATATCTTTATTCCTCCCATTTTCAATTTTTAATAGTTCTATTTAGCTCGCATAATTCTACTGACACTACATTCACTCGCAAAATTATTAATCGTGTCATTACAATTATGTAAATAAAATTAACAAGGTTTCAGATATTTTATATATGGCCAACCAAACTTTAGACAATTGTATAAAAATCAATTCAATAAAATCATTCAGAAGAATTTTTATGTCTTAACTTAAATTAGTAATACTTTTGAAAAACCACACAATTCTCGACTCGGAAACTTTCACAGAAATGTAGCAGCTTTCCTCAGACCATCAAGATTTAATTCAGTTATAGAAAGTTTCATTTTCGCATGCCAGGACAGTGTGATTGATTCCTTAGTATACTGTGTCCGGGTTTTACTTTAAGAAGTTCCCAGCAATTGATGCAGAACGTGCCATGCACAAGCTGAATACCTAGAAAAATACTAATCAGGTGTCCCACTTAAGCGGAAACGACGTATCTACAGAGATAATCTGGTCCTGAGAGAGCTGTATTACCATCTTTTTCGCTCGAGGCCTGAAATCGTTGCGCAAACCTTCAAGGATCTGACTATATTCGTGATCGAGTTCTCGGCTCCGACCGACTACAAAATCACTGCGAAGGAAAAGGAAAAGGAGGAGCGGCGTCAAGATCTTGAAAGGGAGCTTCAACAGCTGTCACCGGCGTCATTTTTAGATGGTAGTTGCTACCAGTGGGACCCTGACTTGGTTGTTTAACCCTTTTTTAAATTATATTTTGGGATCCTTTGGAATCGAACCGAAGGGCCTATGAGAAAGCCATCCAACGCGTCCTCGGGTTGCGGATGGAGGCTCTCTGTGTCAAGTGTTTCTGCTGAATATGGTTACAATAATAAACAAGCAGTTGTTTCCAGGACGCAATTTCGTTTAAGAATGCTTTCTGATGTAAATATACGTGTATAATGCGAGTTTTTACGCAAATTTGAGGATATATTTTTAAAAAGTGATTATCTGTTTATGACGCAAAGTATTGTCCGTCACTAGCCACTACTTTTTGCTATCTTTCTGGCAATTGTCGGATACCATCTTGAAAAAATGATGCGTCTTTTGAGGCGATCCATGTCTGGAGAGTATGGTGGGTGGGGTAAGACTTCCCATTTTAGGGTTTCCAAGTATGTCTTGACGGGTTTTGCGACATGTGGCCGAGCACTGTCATGTTGCAGGATAACTTTATCGTGTCTCTCTCGGAACTGTGGCCGTTTCTCCTTCAATGCTCGGCTCAAGCGCAACAATTGGGTTCGATACCGGTCCACTGTGATGGTTTCACTCGATTTTAACAGCTCATAGTGTATCACACCTAGCTGTTCCCATCAAATGCAAAGCATAACCTTGTCGTTGGTAACGATGTGATGTGAAAACCCCTTCCGAATCTGTCTTTGAAGCAGCTGTTTACAAGGAAAGGAACGGCATTCAACGTCTCTTGGTGTCAGTCCGTTAGGAACCCAATTTCCTTGCTTCTGAATCATTCCCATGGCTTTAAGGCGTTTCGAAATTGCTTGTTGAGTGACTCCCAATGATTTGACTAATTCTTTTTGAGTTTAGCACGAGTCTTCAGCAAGTAATGTCTCCAGTTCGGTATCTTCAAAAGTTTTCTTTCTTCCACCGCCATGCCGCTCCTCGACATCAAAATGACCGCTCTTAAAGCGTTGGAACCACTCTTGACACGTTCTGTCACTAAAAGCAGCCTCACCGTAAACACTTAAGAGCATAAACACTTCCCGCAAATGACGGGAATTTGGCTCGAAAATTGAAATGATCGATCGAGTATACATTTCTGATGCAAACACAAGTTCACTAATGTGGTGCTGTCGTTATGTTAACAGATGTCCAAGCTTACTGTATGAAATGTTTGACCTGCCTGTTTCAACCGGCACTTGCCGTTGCAGCCATCTATCGAAAAACCGCGCAAGCAAAGCTGTACACCATAGAAACGCCTTATCCGACATATTTGGTCCTCCGATCTGTCGGCGAGGAACAAAGTATCTGCAACGAATATGCTTACCGTCCCAGTAGTACGCCATTCATTTGACGTGGTTGCATGGACGAAGAATGAGCTTAGATCCCTCGATATCGGGACATGAAAAATTATGCGCATGGACAAAAGCATGCATCTTCAGTCGTATGTTCCGCGAATTTACATCTCACGCTGTCAAGGTAATCGCGGAATGCTTCACCTTGAATTAGTTCACAAAATGATTATTCTGCGTGCAGCACATATACTTGCAACTTTTGTACACATCAATCAAATCAATCAAATGATGAATTTTTATACAACAAAGAAGAATTTGTTTTAATTAATTGAACTGTAAACCAAGCAGTTGCTTTTTTCAACACAATAACATGACTGCATAACACAACATCTAACAAATAATATTTTAACCAAAAAAGTTTTTAAATAAAAAAATTAAATTAAATTTACTCAAAAAAATGAATTTTTAAGAAAATAGATAATTTCTTAACCAAACCCGATTCATTTTCCACCAAGAAATTGCATTTCTAAGAAAAAGGATCAACTTTCATTTAAGATGATTCATTTTTCTGTAAAAAACAGGGATTTTCATTAAAACGCATGAATTTTCAACTTGCAAAGATCGATTTCCATATTCAAATATGAATATTTAACAACAGAAGCTTCTTACGTAGGTAATAGTTGCGTTTTAAGTAACGGAAATTAATTCACAACAAGGAAAAAGGTCTCCAGCATAATAATTACATTTTAAAACAAAAAGTTGATTTTTTTAGCAAAAAGATTAATTTTTCACAAGAAAAGATGAATTATTGACAAAATACATCCAGTTTCCACCAATCACTTGTATTTTCGACTAAAAAATATTACTTTTCCAAGAAACAGTTCAATTTTTACTAATAAAAGTAGGCCAATAAATTTATTTGAAAATGAATATATTAAACAAATTTTCAACAAAGCGATTCCATTTTTAAAATAACGATTGAATTTTCAACTAAATATTAGAATTCTTAACCAAAAACATGACTTTTCAACGCAGAAAATAAACGTTCAACTAATAAAGACGAATTATGAAGCCAAAAAATCCAATCAACTTCAAAACAGGTGCATTTTTTAACTAAAACAGTTAATTTTCTAAACAATGGTGACATTTTTTAGCCAAAAATATGAATTTTCAAGTTATTAATTATACCTGTACTGTTATATCACCATCTTCCGCGCTTATTATGACAATCTCCCAATAAATTATTTGTTTTAAATATTAATTTTCACATGTATTGCCAAGGAATATGACTCAACATGGTGTAGACAAATATGCCCTCTGTGCGGGGATATTGGCAGTGCATGCAGCGCTTCGTGCTACGTTTGAGTGCGAAATCAAAGTCTTAGCTCCGAATTGAAAACGTATTGGAACCTCTAATGGAATACACTCGGACAGTAGCGCTCAAAAGTATTTTGTTGGCTTTCTTATGAACAATTATTTTCTCTGGATTATAATTAAGTCAGAGGTACGATATGTTCGTGAAAAGGTTCAATGCTTTAAAAATTCTGTACAAAATGAACCCGGAATGAAGCGAATTTGTCTCTTCAATATTTTTTAAAGTTCTTGGGCTGATTTTAAAGCTATGGTTCCACAGTATCGCAACAGCTTATGAGTTTACATCTAAAAAAAAATTATTTGCAAATCGCAAAAACTTACAGTTATAATAAGAAAATAGGAAAATTTGGAAAACACCTTATCTCTGGCCAAACAGAATAAAAATTAAATAAATATTTTGAGATACTTTTTTTGCAACTTCATGATCACGATGATATCCGGGAGGCATGGATGCAGGTAAGAGCATTACGAACATACCCAGACGTGGCAACACCGCCTGAGGCGAGAAAGTACAGACTATATAAACTTCCATATATACAGGTCAGTTGACAAGTACCAGCGTATATCTGAATATATCTAAATATATATAGTTACGAAAGAATAATAACAAAAACCAGAGCTAATTATTTTGTAAATAAAAAAAAAAATTCTTGAATTTTTGTTGATAAATTTTTGCAAAGCCAATATAAGTATTTGAAATATTCTTCGAATTTTCGACATGGACCATATTAAATGTAACTTTTTCTTGAGAGACTATTTGCTTATATTAATATATTTAAACATTAGTAAATGATTAAAAATACTTCATTAAAAAAAGGAATACTAACTTTAAAACACTTCTTCTTGTTGTCTATTTGTGATTTCATTATAACTGTGGAGTCTGGGAAAACTGAAATTTTAAGAAAAACCCAAAATAATATTTGAGTACAAAATTAGAAAATTTGATATATAACTGCATCTATCGAACGTTACTGCGGGAGAAGATGATTATAAATAATAATAATCTGTTTTCATAATTATTTTTATTGCATTAATTATTGATTCACACGTATTGACAATTAAAAAAGTGGCATATTAAATAGAAATGCTACTTTCTAGCATTATTCTAAGAGAAGGCCTTTATCAATGATAATAAATGTTTAAAAAATTTATCTCTGTAAATTTAGTTTATTATTTACCTTTAATATTTTAGAGAGAAGAAACGCGAACATGTGAACATCTTTTTTTAAGCACAATAATTTTTTTGTGGATTCAAACAAAATAGCGGGCCATATATATAAAAATTTGATAAAAACAAATTAGACCATGCCAATAAACATAATAAGTATTCGCTTTTAAGTGTGTCAACAAATGTTTGATTTTTTCATCAAGAAAACGATATGGCAACTTGGAAACTATTATTTAAAACAAGTAAAAAGTAAATTGTGCATTACCCTGCTGCCTATGTATGTAATTCCTGTTGTAGCAAATTTCAAGAAACCAAAATTTTGTTTTGTGATACATATTGAGGAAAAAATAGAGGTTGGGCATAAGTAAAGGAAATAATGTAAGGTATTTTCTGGTAAAGGAAATTTTCAGTAAACTTCGGATTTAAGGTCCATGTTATGTATTAATGTCGAAGCATAGGATCAAGAACAATTACGCATAAGATACAAATAATTGTAACAAAAATGCAATCGAAAAATAATTTATATGCATACAATTATAACAAGGACATTTGCCTTTTAATATTCTAACATTTCTTTTCTGTTTAAGCACAGAAGCTTTTTTTAAATAGAAATCATGTAAACATCTTCATTTCAAATTATGCTTAAAACTATGCTTTGTGCACCTTTTTTAAAAACAAACTAAAACACAATTTCAGTTCTAATGTACAGTAGCGCTCAAAAGTATTTTGCAGGCTTTTTTTGATGACTAATTAAGTTTCCTCAATTTTAATTATGTCAGAGATACAAAAATTAGTCTATGCAATATTTTTTAATGTTCTTGGGCTCATTTTAAAGCTTTTTTCAAAATATCGAATCAACTTATGAGTGGAAATAATAAAAAAAAATGGTATCACATTGTTAGAAAAAATACTCTTGTAACATCAAACATAATCATGAAGTTGCAAAAACAACTGTAAGTTTATGCGATGTGCAAAGAATTTTTTTTTGATTTAAACTCATAAGCTGTTGCAATATTGTGGAACCACAGCTTTAAAATCAGCCCAAGAACTTTCAAAAATATTGAAGAGACAAATTCGCTTCATTCCGGGTTCATTTTGTACAGAATTTTGAGAGCATTGAACCTTTTCACGAACATATCGTACCTCTGACTTTATTATAATCCAGAGAACCTAATTGGTCATAAAAAAGGAAACAAAATACTTTTGAGCGCTACTGTCCGAGTGTATTCCATTAGAGGTTCCAATACGTTTTCAATGCATGTGATTGGCAATACATGTGAAAATTATTGATTAAAACGAATAATTACTTCTGGAATTAATTCTTTGAAGTCACAAATACGTCTTTGAAGTAAGTAAATTAATCAATTTGTGACAAAATAGATATAGCGTGGAAGATTGTCATATAACAGTATAGGTATAAATAATAACTTGAAAATTCATGTTTTTGGCTAGAAAATGTCACCATTGTTTAGAAAATTAACTGTTTTAGTTCAAAAATGAAACTTTTTTTTAAGTTGATTGGATTTTTTGGCTTCATAATTCATCTTTTTTAGTTGAACATCAATTTTCTACGTTGAAAAGTCATGTTTTTGGTTAAGAATTCTAATATTTAGTTGAAAATTCAATGGTTATTTTAAAAATGGAATCGCTTTATTGAAAATTTGTTTAATATATTTATTTTCAACTAAATTTATTAGCCTACTTTTGTCAGTAAAAAATCGAACTGTTTCTATGAAAAGTAATATTTTTTAGTCGAAAATACAAAAGATTGGTGGAAACTGGACTTATTTTATCAATAATTCATCTTTTCTTGTGACAAATTAATCTTTTTGCTAAAAAAAACAACTTTTTGTTTTAAAATTTAATTATTATGCTGGAGACCTTTTTCCTTGCTGTGAATTAATTTTCGTTACTTAAAACGCAACTATTACCTAGGTAAGAAGCTTCTGTTGTTGAATATTCATATTTGAATATGAAAATCGATCTTTGCAAGTTGAAAATTAATGCGTTTAAATGAAAATCCCTGTTTTTTTATAGAAAATGAATCGTCTTAAATGAAAGTTTATCCTTTTTCTTAGAAATGCAATTGCTTGGTGGAAAATAAATTGGTTTCGGTTAAGAAATTATCTATTTGCTTGAAAATTAACTTTTTTGAGTAAATTTAATTTAATTTTTTTATTTGAAATCTTTTTTGGTTAAAATATTATTTGTTACATGTTACGTTATGCAGTCATGTTATTGTTTAAAAAAAAGAACTGCTTGATTTAAAGTTCATTTAATTAAAACAAATTCATCTTTGTTGTATAAAAATTCATCATTTTATTTTCAAATTGAACTATTTGGCCATAAGATGACATTTTCGTAGAAAATTTATCATGTCCTGTGGCTTGCGAATTCAAGAATTTGGTGAAAAATTTGAATATTCGATTGAAAATAAACTTTTTCGTCGAAAATTCAATATTCGGGTTGAAAACTTCATTATTTGTTTCAAAATACATTTACTAAATTTTGTATCGATAATGTTGGTCTTTAATGTATCGACAAGGATTACATTGATATTTTTTCATTTGAAAAGTGTCACATTTTACAAAACCTTTCTTGGTTCCTCCCGAGGGACGCTTTGTGAGTGAGTTGCAATCTGCACAATACAAATTTGAATTTTTTAAATTTTCATCTGGCGTACTTTTTCCAATATTCTTTAATCTTATAGGAAATTTTGAGACTTCATAAACCTGAACCTATTAGTTTATATTTATTACTTTTTACGGCAAACTAGACAAATGATTCTTCACCAATGCCCCACTAGGTTGGGTCAAAAAAAAAAAATTAAGATTCGGTCGGAAAAGTATTTAAAATTTTTTGCAGGTTTCAATCAATTATTTGTAATGAGAAATAATTCTTATTTAATTCACCGCTGTTTTCGGAAAAAAATTGCCAAGACTCAGGACTCGAAATTGGAAATACAAAAAAAAAGTTTTGTTTTGGTATTTAATGAAATAATCTTTATGAATTGAGGATTAAGAATTTTTCGGAGCACGTGTAGGCTTTTTGAATGAATAAATATTGTTTTGCAGGCTTCAAAATACAAAACAAAAAAATGCAAAAGACCCAGGAGTCGAAATTGAAATTACGATAATTTTTCATTTATTATGTTATTCTTGGGTCTTGTCGATTTTTTTCTAGTGTATTTATATACTTACAAATTTCAGAAAAGCTGAAGAAAATGATAAAAGCACAAGTGAATGAGATAATTTCATTAAATAACAAATTCCAAATTTAAAAAACTTATGCAACTCGAATTTCGACTTCTGGGTTTTTTGACTTTTATTCTAGTGTATTTCGAAGCTTAAAACGACAGAAATGCTCAAGAAAATTAAAAATCATAAGTGAAAAAGTTTATCTTATTAAATAATAAATTCCAATTTTTGAAAAATGGATGTAAATCTCATTTCGACTCCTGGGTCTTGTGACTTTTTACATTCTCATCAGAGAAGGTATTAAATTTATGTAAAATTTGACCCCCCCCCCAGTTTTTGTCAAATGTCCACGTTTTGAGACTCCCTGAATCCGAAAAAAGGTTTTACGAATGTGTCTGCCTGTATATCTGTATGTATGTCTGTCTGTCTTTAAGTCTGTCTGTCTGTTTCCACGACAACTTTAAAAAGAATTAATCTGTCAGATTGCCCTTTTATACACTCTTTTAGTGTGCTAAACTAAAGGTCAAGTTCGCTAGCTAGCCATTTTGGATAAAAATTCAAAAAGTGAGCTTCTTCAAAGTGTCGAACAATTTATATCAATGACTTTTCAAAAAACCAAAAATTACCAGAGTTATAGCATTTAGAAAATTCAAAAAAAAACACGAAAATTAACATTTTGAGCCAAATAACGCACGATATGAAAAAAAGTTAAGAGAAGAAAAATGTTGCTTTTTGAATGCCCTACAAGATTATCATAAAAACTTTTTGAATTTTCGTGAAAAATCGAAAATTCAAATTTTGACGTCATAAAAAATAATGGAAAATCCAAAAATTAGACTTTTTCGGCAAAAATATGTAAGACACAATAAAAGATGATATTAAAAAAATTGTGCATTTGAAAAAGATCTAAAAATTTGTTATCAATCACTTTTCGATAGGATGCGTAAAACGACGAATCTACTACTACAGTAAAAAAAATCTGCCCGCTGCGTGGGCACATTTTCATTACAACTTTTGTCTTTTACTTTTTTTTTGTTTCGTGTTATAGTTATAGCATTTACAAACTTTCAAAAAATACACGAAAAGGAACATTCTAAACCAAATAACGCACGATAGTTCAAATTTTGACAGCATACAAAATAATGGAAAATCCAAAAATTACATTTTTCCAATAACATAAGTTTTTTGTAAGAATGCCCGTTGGTTTAAACGAGACAATTGAACTATGTCTATTTTAATTCCAATTCATACTATGCATTGTAATAATATGCACTTATGGAAATTACATAAAATTTGAGGGAAACATTCGAGTGCGAAGCACTATCTTACGTGATGAGAATGTTTTCGTTAAAGCCGATTTGACCTTTAGTTTTAAAAAGTCTGTGCGCAAGTGTGGGGAATATACAAAGACCGAGTGCATGGCGAGAGGTAAATACATTATCGAGCGCGAAGTGCGAGATAAATATACCATCGAGTGCGAAGCGCGAGAACCAAAACCCGCGCGCCCTACTATCGGCGAGAAAATGATAGGCATCTGCCTTTGAAGCTATACAGCTCATCCAAAAAAAATCGTGGTGCAACAA
>JAAAKG020146633.1:0-10628 GCA_010014905.2 Druon quercuslanigerum
TAATTATGGAATACTTAACTGGAACAATAGTTACATTTTTAGATTTAAAAAACTAAAGAATTTTCAACCTAAAAGAAACAAATTTTCAAACAAATATTTAAACTTTAGGAGAAAAAATTCCTTGGCATAAAAAAATAAATTTTTAATTCAAATGAAGAATCTTCAGTCAAAAAAATTAATTTGTCAACCAAGCAGAAGAATTTTTAACTCTAAAAGTATAGAATAATCGATTAGAATAAGTTGAATTTTCAGTTAAAAATTAACTTTCCAGAAAAAAAACTTACTTTCAAAAAACAGTTACATTTTCAAACAAAGTGATGAATATTCAAGGAAAATTTGAAATCTTTAACTGGGAAGATTAATTTTAACCAGGAACATTAATTTTTAGCAAAAACATGAATTTTCTACCAAAAAAGATCATTTGTTAACCAAAAATTGAATAATTAAATTTTTAGTACAAACATCAATATTCAACCAAAGAGATGAATTTTTATCTAAAATTATGAAATATTCAACTGGAATAATAGTTACATTTTCAGTTTAAAAAACTAAATAATTTGCAAACCAAAAGAAACAAATTTTCAACAACAACAAAATATTTAAATTTTCGGCGCAAAAATTCCTTTTCTTTTAAAGAAATGAATTTTTAAATAAAATGATGATTTTATTTCTAACCATACTGATGAAAATTTTCAATTAAAATGAATCTTCCACTGCAATAATTGAATTTTTTACGAGAATTATGAATTTTCAACCATAAAGATTAATTTTCTATAAAAAAAGTAGAATTTTAGAGAAAATACATCAACTTTTAAACAACTAGTTTAATTTCTAAATAAATATAAAAATATATCATGAGTTACTCAGTTTCTTTTGATTAAAATTTTTTGTTGAATTCAACAAAAATTAAAATAAACTATTTTGTTGAAAATACATTTTGTTCGTTAAAAATTTATTAACTGAAAATTCAACTTATCCATTTTTTATTAAAAATTGCCTTCTTTAAGTTATATATGAACCATTTGGAAGAAAATGCATATATTTTATTGCAAATTCGTTTCTTTTGGTTGGAAGATAAATCTTGAAGCTTGACAATTAATCTTTTGGGGTTTGCAAAATAATTTTTCGGTTCAAAATGTAACCAGTTTTTAAAAAATTTGTTTATCTTTTTTTTTTTAATGATATTTCTTTTTTTTTTAGAAAATTATTCTCGCTTGCAAATTCTTTTATTTTGTGTTAAAAACTGATTTTTGTTGTTAAAAATTAAAGTATTTTGTTAAAATTTAACTATTTTTTACTAACAATTAGTTTTTTGGTTGACGAATTGGCTTTTTGGTTGAAAATTCATTATTTTGGGTTGAAAATTTAAGTATCTCGTTCAAATAATCTTTTTCTTGGTTAAAAATCTTTTTTTAGCTGAAAGGGAACTATTTCATTTTTGGTTAGAAACACTTTTTTAGTAAAAAATTAATTTCTTTCCATTTTATTGAATTTTTTTTTCTTTGTTGAAAATTAATTTATGAGCTTCAAAGCATTCTTTTTTGTTTAAATTTAAATGTTTTTTATTTATTATAAAAATCCTTTTATTTTTTGAAATATTAACTGTTCAATTTTTCTTTGAAAATTAATATTTTTTGGTTCTCAATTATACTACTTTGTTAAAAAAAAATTTTTTTTTTTGGTTGAAGAATATTACTTCAGCTGAAAATTCATTTCTATGGCTGAAAATTTAGGTATTCTACTAATAAATTCGCTATCTTTTTGTTAAAAAATTATTTTTTTAAAGAGAAAATTTAACTACTCCATTTGTGGTTAAAAATGAATTTTTTAGTTAAAAATCTAATATGTTTTTATGAAAACTCGTTTTCTTTTAATCGAAATGTTGCCTTTTTTAGTTATACCTTCAAATATTTCGTTGAAAATTTATCTATTTTGCTGAAACTTCGTCTTTCTAGTAGAAATTTAATCTTCTGTTTTCAAAACTAATATTTTTTGTTGAAAATTGAACTTTTATTTTTGCTTTAAAACTCAATCTTTATTAGTTAAAAATTCTACTATTTGTTATTTAAAATAGCAGATTATATCAAAACACGTACTTTAAATTTTTTTCGTAGACAAAATAATGTTATGTTTGTAAAATTCAGAACTACGCAAGAAAAAGTGACCAGTAATTAAAATATTAATTTATTTCTTTTCAAATTGAATTACCTACACTGTTACTTTATTTTACAAACAAATTATAAACTTTAATTAATAATTTGTATGAAAAAAAGAATATTTTCGATTTATTAAATAGAAATTTAATTCCCCTTCAGTCTCTTACCGTGGCACTCGATCACATTTTCAATCCCAGCCACCTGTTCCAAGGTGTCGATGTTCTGGGAATAATTGCGCAAAAGTTTCTTCTGCTTTTCAAGCATTTTTATAAATCTATGACATGGACTTGGTTTGAATTGTCCGGGGTAAATTTCACGTGCGAACTTGAAAAAAGGCCTAGGGTCTTGTGCAAAGTAATTGATGTCAAACATAGCCTGGAATAAATTAGAAATCACATTTTTTAATCGACATTTCGATGGAATATTGTATATTTATTCAACATTTTAAAATGTAGATGACTTACTTGTGGATCGGGTAAATCGGGAAAGTCTTGTGCGAGACGGGAATAAATTCCGTCTCGGCTCCTAAAATCCGGAATTCCACAGCTAACGCTAACACCAGCTCCAGTTAATACTATGACCTTTTTACTACAACTTATCAGCCTAACTACGTCTGATATTGTGTTAATGTGCCTAAGTTTCTGTCGCCTCGGCGGTTCCGACATCATATTTACGATAACCTGAAAATCGTTTTCATTTTAGCTCTCGACGATCTCTTTAACTGGAATAATTTACTTTCTAAACAAGGAAAATTGTCAATCAAAACTTAAATAATTAAATTTTAAGTTTAAAAAATTAATGCTAACAAAACAGAAGAATTTTCAACTAAAGTTGTAAAGCTTTAACTGGAATAATTTAGTTTTCAAAAAAAAATTATTTTTTACTAAAAAGATCAACTGTCAATCAAAACATAAATAATTAAATTTTAAGCTTAAAAAAATAATGTTAACAAAACAGAAGAATTTTAAACTAAAAGTATGAAAAATTTAATCAGAACAAATTAAATTTTCAGTACAAAAAATTATTTTCAACAAAACAAAAAATTAACTTTCAAGAAAATAGTTACATTTTCAAACAATGTGACGAATTTTCAACTAAAATTGTAAATCTTTCACTCGAAGATTTGAATGTCAAACCAGAAAAATAAATTTTCGACTAAAATTATGAATTTTTAACTAGAATAATTAAATTTTTTACCAAACGGATAAATCTTCAACTAATGAGATTAATTTCTACCAAAAAATATAAATTTTCAACTGAAAAATATATTTTTTTAACCAAAAATTGAATATTTAAATTTTTAGTAAAAAAAATGACTGGTCACGCAGAAATGAATTTTTATCCAAAATTATCTAATACTCAACTGGATAAATAGTTACATTTTTAGTTTTAAAATCTAAATAATTTTCAACCCATAAGAAACATATTTTAAAAAAAGTTAGTTAAATTTTCGGGGAAAAATTCCTTTTCATACAAAAAATTTTTATTCAACTGAAGAATCTTTAACTAAAAAAAAAAATTTTGAAAACAAACAGAAGACCTTTTAACTAGAACTATAGAATACTCGATTGGGATAAGTTAATATTTCAAGTAAAAAAATTAATTTCCACAAAAAAATAACTTTGAAAAAAATAGTAACATTTTTAAACAAAGTGACGAATTTTCAACTAAAATTGTAAATATTTAACTAGAATAGTTGAATTCTCAACAAGAAAGATGAATTTTTAACTAAAATTATAAATCTTTAACTAGAATAGTACAGTTTTTGGCCAAAAAGATAAATTTTTAGCCTAGAAGATTAATTTATACCAAAAAATATGAATTTTCAACTAAAAAATATAACTTTTTAACCAAAAATTAAATTTTTAGTAAAAAATGAATGTTCAACCTGAGATGAATTTTTATCTAAAATTATGAAATTCTTAAGTAAAATAATATTTACATTTTCAGTTTTAAAATCTAAATAATTTTCAACCCAAAAGAAACAAATTTTCAAAAAAAGTTCAATTTTCAGCGAAAAAATTCCTTTTCACAAAAAAAATTTTTTAATTTCAATGAAGAATCTTCAACCAAAACAAAATTATATTTTTCAACCAAACAGAAGAATTTTTAACTTAAATTATGGAATATTCAATTGGATGAATTCAATTGGTGACTTTTCGAGAAAAATTGTGAAGCTTTAATTCAAAGAGCTGAATTTTAAACAAAACTGATGAATCTCTAACTATAATTGAATTTTTGATCAGAAAGATGAACTTTCAACCAGAAAGACTAATATCTACCGAAACAAATTACAGACTAGTCGCTAATGACCACTGCAGTTGATGCGACTTTAAGCCTTCATTTAATAAAAAAATAAAATTACAGACTTCACTACACAAAATGAGTTTAAATCGGGGGAAAGGAGGGTTGATTTTTTGAAAATTATTAACTTGAAACCTGGAATATTGAATTTTCAACTAAGAAAGATGAATTTTTTACCAAACATATGCTCGAATTTTTAAACAAAAACGATTAATTTTTAATAAAATGGGTTAAATTTTCAAATAGAAAATATGAATTTTTAACAAAAAAATACTAATTTTTTGGAATACAGCGGGATTTTGATAAAAAAATGTTGAATTTACAATGAAAAAGGTTAGCTTAAACAAAAAACATGACATTTTGTAGTCCAACCGCAAAATAATTTTATTTTAAATGAAAAAACGTATATAAATTTTCAAAAGTGTTTTATTTTCAATGAAGAAATATTTGCAGTCAAAAAAGAAAAATTTTTTAACTAAACTGTTGAATTTTGAAACCAAAATTAGGAATTTTCAGGACATCGGTTAAATTTTCATTCCTAAAATATTAATTTTTAACCAAAAATTCATTACCAATCACAAAAGACTAATTTTCAACCAAATAGTGGAATCTTCAACCAATAAAAAATTAAATTTCTTACAAAAGAGATTAATTTTTAACAAAACAGAATTTCCAAGGAACTAGTTTAATTTTCAACCAAAAGAATGCATCTTCCACCGAAAAAAATGATTTAAGCACGTAGAAAAAAATTTTAATTGTAATTGAAAAAAACAGTTGATTTCAATTAAATATTTAACAAAAGAATTTAATTTTTAACCAAGCAGTTGCTTTTCCACCCAAAAAGATTAAATTTCTGCCAAAAGAGATCAATTTTCAAGAAGATGGTTGATTTTGATTTTTTGATGGTTGAATTTGCAGAGCCAAAAAAGATTTTTCAACCAAAGAAAAAATATTTTATTTTAACTAGAAAATATGAATTTGCAAGAAAAAGATTCATATGGATCCAAATAATTAAAACGCAAAAAAAGTTGCAAGCTAAAAAGGCGAATTGTTTAGAACTTTTGAATTCTCAACCAGAAAACTTAAATTTGTAACCAACAAAGAATTTTCAAACAAAAATCCAATTTTCAAGCAAAAAGATGAATCTTCAACGAGAAAATTTGAATTTTTAACCAAATTAATAGAAAAGATTTTAATTTTTAATCAAAAACGTTGAAAATTAATTTTGATTAATTCAATTCACTTTTTAACAAAATAATTTAATTTTTCACTCGAAAATATAAATTCTTAACCAAATAATTGAATTTTCAACCAAACTGATTACTTTTTAAATATTTTCAACTATAATAATGAATGTTTAACTGAAATGGATGAATTTTAAACCAAGAAAATGAATTTTCAACAAAAAGTATGTATTATTAATCAGGATTAATTAAATTTTCAACCAAAAAGATAAATTACCAAAGAAAAATATGATTATTTGATTGGAATAATTGAATTTTCAATAAAATAGATGAATTTTCAAACAAGAAGATTAATTTTCTATAAAAAAGACGAACTTTTACCAAAAAACATTACTTATCCACAAAATTGTTGAATTTATAATTAAAAAAGACAAATTTTCAACCAAATAGTAGCATTTTAAATTTAAACAATTTAAACTAAAAATAGAATAGTTAGATTTTTAGTTTTAAAGAAAATTTGTAACCAAACTGTGAATTTTTAACAAAAATTATTAATCAACAATTGGAGTAGTTGAATTTTAAACCAAAAAGATGATTTTGTAACAAAGAAAATTAATTTTTAGAAAAAATACGATTTTTCAACTAAAAAATGTAGTTTTTCAAACCAAAATTAAATAGTTAAATTACATTTACATTATTAATTATATTTTCAGTTAAAAAATAATATATCATTTAAAAAAACAAAATATTTTCCAAGCAAATATTTCAAGTTTCAGCTTTAATGTTTAAATTCTCAGTAAAAAAATTAACTTTCAGGCAAGAAAAAAACGAATTTTCAACACATCATCTTAGTTTACAACCAAACAGATGAATTTTCAATTAAAATTCCTGTAACAACAAAAATGAGTTTATAACGAAAGGGCTTAACTTTTAACCAAAAAATGAAATATTCATTAAAAAAAAATGAATTCTGAACAAAGAATGTAGTAGTTGATACTTCAATCAAAAGATATTTTAATTTCTGATAAAAAACAGTTTAATTCAACCAAAAAAGACGAATCTTCAACATGAATGGAATTTTTAACTATCAGAGTTTTTTTTTGCCGGGAATGAGAAAATATTGCCAACAACTGGTAAATGCCCAACAAAATACATGCAGTTTTAACGAGATACTTGCATTTTCAACTAAAAAGCACCAATCTTTAACCAAAAATAAGATCTTTAAATACCGTAATATAAATCTACTTTTAAAAATGAAGAATCATTGTTATTGAATTTTATATTGCAATAAAAAAAGGCACGCTGGTGAATAAATTCCCTGTCGTAAAAAAAAATCCCTGACATTTCCAGGTTTGTTAAAGTATATATAAAAATTCCCTGATAATTCCGGGGTTTCCAAGTATGGTAGACACCCTTAGGGGGGAATAGGGCAATAGGGGAATGTTTAAAGTCTGAAACTGGTTGAAAAAAAATTATTTTTCAAAGAATAAATCGCACCTTCCATAGGGTAAGGTCATCCACTTGTTCTGGAATCGGCGTGGACTCCATGAAAAGATGTTGGATAAGTTCCCTGGGATCAGCTCCCATCAGCATCTGTTTCTGGACCCACGTAGAAGCGCTTTTCCAGTGATGATTGGATTCTCCTTCGCCCGAGAGCTCGGAGAGTCCCGACAGATCCGAAAGGTAAGATACGGTGGAGGAAACTTCGTCTTTTTCATCCGTGTCAAGTCTGAAATTAAATATCAAACGATCCTACTACTCACTTGCAGACTTCATAGCACAAAATCATAATTAAAAAAAAGAAGGAAATAGAGTGATCGATCTTTTTTCGAAAACAGGGGAATAAATTATTTCAAATAACACTAAATTAGGTGTAACGACTGAAGAATCCGAAAAATAACTTCCCGACACTGTAAAATTTCCGAATAAGAAAATTACCGAATTGGAAAATTCCCGAATATTAAAATTCATGAATAATAAAATTGCCAAAAAATAAAAATACGGAACTGTAAAATTGCCGAACAATAAAATTCCCGAATTGTAAAGTTCACGAATTAAAAATTAGAAAATTCCCAAATAATAAAATTCTCGGCACTTAAAAATATTACCGAATTGTATAATTGTCAAATTATAAAATTTCCGAATTTAAACAATTACAATTTCTTTTATAACTATGTATTATTGTTTGAATTAAAAAGAACAATAATCTGTAATAAAATATTTCTGGATGACGCAGTTTTTTAATGTGCATAGTATTTAATAAATTATAAAAAGCGAGCGTTCGCAAACATCAAATTTTAAATTTAAAAATAAATTTTTAATTATTATATTGGTAATAAATAAAACAAATTCATAACTAACATTGAAATTGTTTAAATTCTGTAATTTTCTAATTCGGATATTTTAAAATTCGGCAATTTTTTGTCGGCAATTTTATTATTAAGGCATTTTCCAATTCGGGAATTTTATAATTCGAGAATTTCATTATTTGGAAATTTTCCAATTCGGTTGTTTTTATTTTCGGCAATTTTATTAATCGCGAATTTTAATATTTGGGAATTTGTTAATTCGGTATTTTTATTTTTCGGCAATTTCATTATTCGTGAATTTTATTAGTTGGTAATTTTCCTATTCGGGAATTTTACAGTAGTCCCAATTAGGTACCATTTTAAAATCAATATTAATCGCTTTAAATTCGTAACATTTCTAGTTGAAATATATTGAATTATTGGGACGACTGAAAAATCCTGAAAAATGAAATTCCCGACACTCTAAAATTTCCGAATAAAAAAATTCGTGAATAATAAAAATGCCGAACAATAAAAATACCTCCTGATAGAAAAATGTCGAATTTTAAAATATCCGAATTGGAAAATTGTTAAATTATAAAATTTCCGAACTTAAACAATTACGATTTTTTTATAAATATGCATTATTGTTTGAATTTAAAAGAACAATAATCCCGAAAAATAAAATTCCCGACACTGTAACATTGCCGAATTGGATAATTCCGGAATAATAAAATTCGCGAATAAGAAAATTGCGGAATAATAAAATTCTCGAATAATAAAATTCCAGAATTGCACAATTCCCGAATGATAAAGTTCACGAATTACAAATTATAAAATTCCCGAATTATAAAATTCCCGAATTGTAAAATTTCCGAATTTAAACAATTACAATTTTTTTATAAATATATATTATTGTTTGAATTTAAAAGAACAATAATCTGTAATAAAATATTTCTGGATGACGCGTTTTCTTTAATGTACATAGTTTTTATCAAAAGACAAAAAGCTCACGTTCGCAAAAATCAAATTTTAAATTTAAATATATTTTTTTGAAAATCGCTGTAAGGTACGATGCAAACAGATGTTGATTTTTTGAGTTTAAAGTGCAAATTTGGTCAAATTTAACTTAATAGCTGCAAGCTGAATTCTAATTTTTTAAACTTAAAATTTTTATTCTTTTACACCATCTAAATGTGATAAAATTTACCCCTCAAACAAACAAAAAAATCACCCACTGTTTTTATCATACCTTATAATGATTTTCAAAAAAATATATTATTAAATTTCAAATTCGATTTTTGTGAACACTTTTGGTATTTTTTAAATGCTATGCATGTTAAAAAAAAATTGTCACCTAGATTTTTTAAATTTAAAATTATTGTTATTTTGAATTCAAAACACAATTTTCAAAATTAAAAATTTTTTAAACAACTTAAAAAAATAAGATTTCATTCTTGTATTTGTTATAAATAAAAAAACTTTATAACGAAAATTTAAATTGTTTAAATTCGGTAATTTTCCAATTCAGATATATTTTCTAATTCGGTATTTTTATTTTTCGACAACTTAATTATTCGTGAATTTTATTATTTGGTAATTTTCCAATTCGGGAATTTTACAGTAGCTTTAAATCCGTTAATTTTCCAGTTAAAGAATATTGAATTATTGGGACGTCTGAAAAATCCCGAAAAAAAATTACCGACCCTATAAAATTTCCGACTTGGAAAATTTCCGAATAGAAAAATTACCGAAAATGAAAAATACCGAATTGGAAAATTCCCGAGTATTAAAATTCGCGAATAATAAAAATAACGAATTGGCAAATTCCCGAATAACAAAATTCCCAAATTGCGAAATTCCCGAATAATATTATTCCCAGCAGTTAATAATACTACCGAATTTTAAAATTCCCAAACAATAAAATTACCGACAAAAAATTGCCGAATTTTAAAATATCCGAATTGGAAAATTTCAGAATTTAAACAATTACAATTTATTAAAATTTTTTTCACTGTTTTAAATTTTGAAAATTATGTTCTGAATTTGAAATCACAATAATTTTAAATAAAATATTTCTATGTCACAAGTTTTTTTAAATATGTATAGCATTTAAAAAAATACAAAAAGTGTTTGCAAAAACCGAATTTAAAATTTATATATATTTTTTTGAAAATAGTTATAAAGTATGATGAACAGTGGGTGATTTTTTGTTATCTGACCGGCAAATTTGGTCAAATTTAGAAGGTGTAAAAAAATCAAATTTTAAACTTTAAAAAATGAGAATTTAGCTTGCAGCTATCAAGTTACATTTGACCAAATTTGCCCCTCGAAACCAAAAAAAAATCACCGTCTGTTTTCAACGTACCTTAGAGCGATTGTCAAAAAAATATATGTAAATTTAATATTCCATTTTTGCAAACACCTTATTGTTATTTATTGTCATTATTTTTAATTCAAACAATAATTTTCGAAAATTTAAACATTAAAAATAATTTTAAGAAATAAAATGTCCTTATTGTACTTTTAATCAATAAAACATAGTTATAACGAAATTTTAATTGTTTATATTCGGAAATTTTCCATATCGGATACTTAAAACGATTTTCAAAAAAATATATATAAAATTAAAATTTGATTTTTGCGAATGCTTTTTGTATTTTTTTTAAATACTATGGTATATATGGCAAAAACCA
>JAAAKG020146634.1:0-10628 GCA_010014905.2 Druon quercuslanigerum
ATTCGGATAATTTTATTTTTAAATAAAAATTGTAATGATTCATTAATTAAATATTTTTAATTAAAGTATTATTTATTAATATATTATTTTTATTAATTTTTAAGTCGTTAAAGAATGTAAATTTGCGATTGGAAGAATTATTCAAAATTTATTAAAAACTTGAAATGATATCAAATAATTTAAATGAATTCCTACAATTTTTAGAAAATAATGCAAATTTAAAAAAATGTCCTTAAAATCGTTCGTCTTTTTTTGACTATTTTATAAATGTCTTAAAATCTTTTTAAATGTTCTATTAAAGTAAATTAAAAAAAAAATGAAAACTCCTTTTCAATTTTACTAAGAATTTTTAAGAAACTGTTTTTATTTGTTTGTAACTTTTTACAATTCTTAAAAAGTTTCTAAAGTTTTTGTTTGAAATTTGCAAAAAATCTGCATTTTGTTTTAAATTACGTTGTGAGTTCTAAATTAATTTTCAATCTTTTTACAACTTCTAAACATCTCTTAAACTTAATCTAATTTTTCCTAAAAATAATAAGCGTTCAATTGTTATTTATAACCCCAAATTTCCAGGTTGTAACTGTTTTAATTCGAAAATCTTAATAAGAATTGAAAATAATATCATTTATTCCGATAATTTTATTTTTAAATAAAAGTTTTAATGATTCATTAATAAAATATTTTTAATTAAATTATTATTTAATAATATATATATTTTTTTTAAATTATTTTTTTACTCCTAATTTAAGACGTGTAAATTAAAACCAAATATTTAAAAGTAAATAATTTGAAACTGAATTATTTTATATGGAAAGCTTTAATTCTCTAGAACTTTTGAAAGCTTTAAAAATTAGAACGTTACAATTTTAATTGTTGCAATTAAAGGCTTTCATTAATTTAAAAATAATATTTCAGTCTAAAATATATAATTTTTAATCAATTCAATTTGAAATGTTTTAATCAAGAAAAAGAATAAGTGTTTAATATTTAGCTTTGAATTGTTAAAATTTCGAAAACCTTTTAAAATTTTAACGTTACAATTTTTATTCTTCTATTTAAAAATATTTATTTTGTAAGCGAATTAAATGATTTCAAGTTATTTAAACGAAATGTGTTAAAATAATGCAAATGAAAAATCATTTTCAATTTTACTAAGAATTTTAAGAAAATATTTTTTTTCGTTTGTAACTTTTTCCAATTCTTAAAAAGTTTCTAAATTTTTAGTTTGAAATTTGCAAAAAAATCTGCATTTTATTTTAAATTACGTTGTGGGTTCTAAATTTATTTACAATCTTTTTAAAACTTCTAATTATCTCTTAAAATTGTTCTAATTTTTTCTACAAACAATAAGTGTTCCTAGTGTTATTTATAAATTCAAGTTTAAAGGATTTTTTTTTCAATTTGCAGGATTTTCTAAAAGTTGTTGGAAAAATTCAATAAATTTTTAAGTATATTTCAAAGTTCCGAAAAATTTTCAAAAATGATTTTAAACTTGGAAGAATTTAAAAACACTTCTAAATTTTTCAAGACTTTGAAATAAAATTTTAAATATTTATAGGGTTAAAAGTTAAAAAAATTATTTTTCGATTTTTAATGTGTCTAGCTTCAAATTATATAATATATCATTTTTGAAAATTTTTAAAGTTTAATTTTTCAATTGAATTTACACATTTTCAGAAGAAAAATCTGCTTAAAGTTCGATTTCAACAGTTTTTTAAAATAACTATTTGAATTGATATCTTTAGCAATTATAATACCATTTAGTTAAAAGCATTTGAAATTAAAAAATTTTGATAAAAGGCAGTCTTATTTTATAAACTGTAAATATAAATAAATAAATAAATCATTTTTAAAATGGATCTGTACTTTATGTATTAGAAACTGAACACTAATTTATTTGATAATTGATCTGTATCCAAATTGTTGAATTTTGAACTTGAATAGGTAATTTTCAACCAAACTGATGCGTTTTCAACTAAAATGATAAATTTTCAATTGTTTTTTGATTGAAATTTGATTTTCTTTTGGCTTCAAATATCAACTGCTACATTTTTCGTCAGAATTCATCTTTTTAGAAAGAAAATTTAATTTCTTGTTTAAAAGTTATACTCGTTTATAAAAAATTAATTTTTTAAATTAAATTAATTAAATAAAAAAATTATTTCTACAAAAAAAAATCGATTTTCCTACAAAATACGGGAATTTTCAACAAAATAGTTGAATTTTCAATTAAAAATACAAATTTTTATCGAAATTATTTAATTTTAAACTAGAAAAGATCAGTTCTCAACTAAAATGGATAAGTTCAATTTTCAGCTAAAAAAAATTAATTTTCAACCAAACTGATGAAGCTTCATAACAAAAAATTTAATAAACGAGTTTAACTTTTAACAAAATAATTAAATTTTCATTCTAAAAAAGATGAATTCTGAAAGAAAAAATGTAGTAGTTGATATTTCAACCCAAAAGAAAATTAATTTTCAATAAAAAACAGTTAAAAATTCATCAGTTTGGTTAAAAATTAATTTTTTCAACTGAAAATTGAACTACTCCATTTTTAGTTAAAAATTGATCTTTTCTAATTCAAAATTCAAGAATTTGGATGAAAACTTGTATTTCTATTTGTAAATTCAACTATTTTGTTGAAATTTTCTGTATTTTGGTAAAAAATCGATTTTTTTGTAGAAAATAATTTTTATTCTTTGCAGTTAAATATTTATTATTTTAGTTGAAAATTCATCTTTTTTGCTGGAAAATGCATATTTTTTTATTTAAAAAATAACATACATATAATCCAAAATTAGGAATTTTCTTATTTTAAAGTAAAAATTAAACGGTTTCAATTTAAAATGTTAGTCATTAAAAAAATGTGAACGCTTGATTGAAACTTTATGAACTAATGACAACTAAAAAATAACTTAATAATAGTATATTCGTAATTAAATGCTTTTATTAAATTAAAATATTGTTTCAGTCCCATTTAATTAAAAAAATTTTATTAAGAAAAAGGATAATTATTTAATATTTAGCAATATTTGATTGTTAATTTAAGAGGAGTAAATTAAAGCCAAATATTTAAATATAAGCAATTTAAAACTCAACCGTTTGACATAGAAAGCTTTGATTTCTTAAAATTTCGAAAAGCTTTTAAAATTTTAAAGTTGCCATTTTTATTAATTTATTTTCAAAATGCTTAATTTGTAATTGAAATAATTTTTTTTTGATGTATAAATAATTAAACCTTTATTATTCGTAGACAAAATTTGAGTAATTTTAAGACATATTTGGAAATTTGAAAAAGATGTTTTTCTGAACTTTTAAATATATTTTTGAATTAATCGAATTTTTCTTACAATTTTTAGAAAATCATGTGAATTAAAAAAAAATCCTTAAAATCTGCCGGTCTTTTTTGACAATTTTATAAATCTCTTAAAATAATATAAATAAATAATTTTTCTATTTCACTAGGAATAATGAGAAAATGTTTTTATTCGTTTATAGCTTTTTACAATTCTTAAAAAAAATTCTAAATTTTTTGTTTCAAATTTTTAAAAAAATCTGCATTTTCTTTTAAATTATGCTGTGGGTTCTAAATTAATTTTCAAACTTTTTTTGATACGCAGGATTATCTAAAAGTAGTAGAAAAAGTTCAATTAATTTTAGAAGTTATTTAAAAGTTTGGAAAAAATTTCAAAAATAATTTTAAATTGGAAAAAATATAAACCAACGTCTACATTTCCCAAGATTTTCAAAATTAAAATTTTAAAGTTTTTCAAGAATGCTTCAAATACTTAAACTGAAAATAATTTAACTTTCAATTCAAGATCTTCCAAGTTAAAAAAATTTTCGTTAACAAATTTTTAATCTTGTCTAAAATAACTTAATATAATTTTGAAAATTTTGAAAGTTCATTGATTGATTCTTTAATTTAGAGTATTAAAAATGAAAATGTGGATTTATATTTTTGATAATGAATCTGAATTTTTGAACTCTATAATTGATAAAAGTTAAAAAACTTTAATTTTGTAGTTTTTCTGCATTTCATTAAAAAAATATTGTGTTGAAAAGTGTTAGTAGCTTCCATTTTATACGTTTAAATTATTGACCAATTAAATAGAAAGTTTTTAATTTGAAAAAAATGTAAACTTTAATTTTAAAAGTTTAAAATTCAAGGTTTGTTTATTTTTTATCAGCTAAAATATTGATGGTTTTTATTTGTTTTTGTTGTTTTCTTACAGTCGCCACCACTCGCAATGGCTGTTGCGCGGGACATGAAAAGAGGCAAAAGTCACGAGAATAGCGCCTTTATTGAATTCCCTGTGATTGATGTGGCTTCTGCGATTGGATGGGACAGTGGAGTTGTCAAAAGTCACTTGAAGAATTTGGAATGGACGTCAGGTATTTAAACAAAGCAATTTCAGAGTTCGCAAATCTATTTCACACTCAAAATTCAACAATTTTACTTACAAATTAAATTTGCTTAAATAGAACAATTAAAATTTCAGAGTTCAAACTTTAGTTTTCAATATGTTTAATTTAAAATTACTGATTCTAAAGGAACAGTCAGATATTTCTAAATATTAAGTTTTTTCTTCTTTTTCTTTATTGAAAAAATTACAAATTAAATTGTTTAAAAATGGAGTATTTTGAACAGAAATATTATTTGAAATTTAAAAAAAAGCCTTGGTTTATGAGTGTTTTTTTGCAATTATTTAAAAATTGTAAACTAATTCCGAATCGTATTGTAAAATTTATTATTATGTACTTACAAACATTTTGAAATACAATTTAATTTTAAACATCATTAATTAATTTATATTCACAGTTGATCAACTAAAAATAAATTTTTTAATAAAAAATCTTCGATTTCAAATGCTTATAATTTTTAATTGTTTAATTCTTTAAAATGTCGTTGGAAAATTATTTAAATTAAAATTTATGTTTAAAAATAAAAATCTAAAATGACAGATTTTCTCTCTAAAAATTTGTAAAATTCCAGGTCAACAAATATATTCACAGTTCCCCAGTTTTTGAAATGATCATTGAATTTTTATTTTTTTAAATTATGTTATTCCGTTTAAAATGCATATTCGAAAATCTTTTACTTTAAACATTTTACAATTTTAGTTTCAAAGAATTAAAAATTTAAAAATTTGGAAACGTTTAAAATCGAAGATTTTTTATTCAAAAAAAAAATTAATAGTTGATTTACTGTTACTATAAAATAATTAATGATTTTTGATTGCCCGATTGAAACTTCATAAACTATTTTCAATTTTAAAATAACTTCAAAATAATATATTGTAAAATATTGTTTCAGTCTAAAATATTCCATCTTTAAACTATTCGATTTGAAATTTTTTAAGTGAGAAAAAGAACACAGACCTAATATTTAAAAATATACTTTAAAAGATACAATTTTAATTGTACTTTAAAAAAAAACTTTAATTTGCAAGTCGAAAAGGCATTTTAAATTATTCAGAAGAATAAAAAACATTTCCTAGGGAAATTGAAAATGATTTTTTATTTTGAAACATTTATTTTAAGATAATATTTTGAAAGATTTGGAAAGATTTACAAAATTATCAAAAATAAGAGTGAAAGATTTTAGGGGCATTTTTTTTTTATTTGGCAGAATTTTAAAAAAATTATTAGGAAATCTTTTAAGAAAAATTGGAAACATTTTAAAAGGTGCTTAGAAGTTCTGAAAAAATGGTGACAATAATTTAAAAGTTGAAACAATGTAAAGCAACATGTTAATGTTTTAAGATTTTTAAATACAATTTTGAACCATTTATTAAATTTTCAGTTTAAAAAATCTGTTTTTAACCAAAAAAATGAATTATCAACGTTGAATTCTTAATTGTTGAAAAATCAACAATTTTAAACCCAAAAGAGGAATTTTCTACCAAAAAAGATACAGTTTCAATGAAATATATAGATTTTCAACTAAAAAAGATAATTTATAAACCAAAAATAGAATAGTACAATTTGCAATTAGAAAAGTAAATTTTAAACCAAAAAATATGAATTTTCAACAAAAGTAATTAATTTTCAACTAAAAATGTCAATTTTAAAGCAAAAATGGAATAGTTAAAAATCAAGGAAATTAATTTTTAATCACGTTGATGAATTTTCAACAAAAAATATTAATTTTTGTCCAAATAGTGGAATTTTCAACCCTAAAGATAAAGTTTGTATAAAAAAAGTTAGAATAATTAAATTTTCTAAAAAGTAGAATATTTTTTAACGAAAAGGATTACGTTTCTATCAAAAAAGTTAATTTCTTTACAAAAAATGGAATAATTAAAGTGAATTTTTAACTAAAATGATAAATCATGAACTAAAAAAAATTTAATTTTTAACCAAGTGAATGAATTTTTAACTAAAAAGATCAATTTTCTACCAAAATTAAAATACTTAAATTATTAGATAGTAAAATAAATTTTCAACCAAAAAAGGAACAAATTTTCAGCAAAATAGTTACATTTTCAACTATAATGAGAATATTTTTTTACTAAAAAAGATGGATTTTTAACAGTTGAATTTTTACCAAAAACAGATAAATGTTCAACTAAAAATAAAATAATTAATTTTTGAATGAAAAACTTAATTTTCAATAACAACAAAGTAATTTTTTAACGAAATACTATAATTTTTAACCAAGAAGATTAAATTTTTATCAAAAAAGATAATTTGTTGAGAAAAAATGGAACAGTTACATTATCAGTTGAAAAAATAAATTCTAAATTAGAAAAAAACTAATTTACAACCAAAAAAATCAATTTTCGACCAAATTAGGTGAATTTTTAACAAAGTACATACATTTTCAACCAAATATTTGAATTTTAAAGAGTTTTAAACCAAAAAGACAAATCAATCGCCAAGAAGATTAAATATTCTCGACTTAAAAAGAACTATTTTTTATTTGATTTTAACATTTTACAACTTCAAATTTTTGGTAATATATTTTATTTAACTTTGGACATTCAGGAAAATAAAATTTGTATAAATTTAAAAAATTGATAAACATCATAAATATTTTAAATTTTTGAAATAAATGCATTTATAAAAATTATTTAAATATTTTCATAAAGTCAAATTACAAAATTTAGCTCTTAAAATACATATAAGTTGAGAACTTCCTAAAAGCTTAAAAAACATAAAATATTACTCACATTAATGTATAATAGGTGTAAAAATTCAGTGTGGTAAAATTTGGAAATAATTATTATAAATTTTAAAAAAAGAAAAAAATTTTTAACAAATTTTAAGAAATTTCATTTATGCCAATTCGGTTTCATTTTATTATAACTAATAATTAGTAATTATAAAACTTCAATTTAAACAAAAACATAATAAGGAACTCATTTTATTTTTCTTAATTTTAATAAACAAAGATTTTTCAATCAATAAATAATAAAAATATACGGTAGAATGTAGAATTTACAAAAAATGCATTTCAAAAAGTTTATTTTTAAATCAAACTATATTAATTTTTATTAACAAATTTTAATTTTTAAAATAACAATATTAATTTATAATACAAATTGTCCTTTAAAATAAAACATAAAGCATATGAAACTAATTTGATTTTCAGTTCAGAACAAATTAATTTAAACAAAAAAATTATTATTTATTTACATTTATGGAAAAATAAATTTCATAATAAAATTAAAAGTATGTTTAATCAATTATTAATTTGGAAGAAAATTAAAATAAATTTACCATATATTTTTAAATATGAACGAAATTAAAATTAATCTAATAACATAAACTTTTTTTAAATAATAGGAAATATTTAAATATTTTTGATAAACAATTTATAAACTCTATACAAATGTTTGAAACATTTAAAAACAATAAAAAATTTATATCAAAATTAATAAAGAAAAATTGTTAAGGATTTTCAAAAACCCGCATAAAAAGTATATTTGAAAAATAATCAACAAAATTGTTTTATATATCTACAAAAGGTTTATTTTATTTTCTTATTGATTTTCAATATATTTGTTTAAATTTTATACAAAATTTGTATTTTAATTTGTGTTTTACTTTTATGTAATACAATTTTTTTATTTATATAATTTAAAAAATTAACACTTGGTAGATTCATTATTCGATTTAATGTTTTTACTTAAATTTTTAATTTTTATTGATCGAAAATTCGAATTTCTTGGGAAAATATTAAATTCTCTTTGCGATAAATAATCTTTTTGGTTTAAAATTCTTTTAAAATTCAAATATTTGGTTGAAAATGTATGTGCTTTGTTAAAAATTTACCCATTTTGGTAGAAAATTGATTTTATTGGTTGTAAATTAGTTATTTACAATTAATTTTTTTAGCTGATAATGTAACTGTTCCATTTTCTGTCAAAAATTTATCTTTTTTGGTAGAAATTTAATCTTGTTGGTTAAAAATTATACTATTTAGTTGAAAATTTACTTTGTTTGTATTAAAAATTAAGTTTTTTATTCAAAATTTAATTATTTTATTTTGAGTTGAACATTTATCTGTTTTTGGTGAAAATTCAACTGTTAAAAATTCGTCTTTTTTAGTAAGAGAATAATCTCATTATTTGAAAATTCATCCTTTTGTTTAAAAATTAATTGATGTGGTTGAAAATGTAACTATTTTGTTGAAAATTTGTATCTTTTTAGGTTAAAAATTTATTTTACTAACTGAAAATTTAAGTATTTATGTTTTGGTAGAAAATTTTATCTTTTTAGTTTAAAATTCATTCGTTTGTTTAAAAATTAAATTTTTTTCGGTTGAAGAATTATCATTTTAGTTGAAAATTCACTTTAATTATTCCATTTTTTGTGAAGAATTTAACTTTTTTGATAGAAATGTCATCTTTTTCGTTGAAAATTCATCAACATGATTAAAAATTAATTTCTTTGACTAAAAATTCGTTTCTTGTTAGTTGAAAATTAAGTTTTTTTTTAAACTGAATTTTTAACTATTTCATTTTTGCTTGAAAATTTATATTTTTAGTTGAAAATTAATTAATTTTACTGAAAATTTATATTTTTTTGTTTAATATTTACTTTTCTAACTGCTAATTGAACTATTTTAGTTTTGGTTTGTAAATGATCTTTTTTAGTTGAAAATTTATATATTTCATTGAAACTTTATCTTTTTTGGCAGAAAAATCATCATTTGGGTTATTATTATTAATTATTGATATTATTAATTATTGATATTGATTTTTAGTTGATAAACTATGTATATAAATTAATCAATGATCAATCTTAAAAAAATTGAAGCTAAACGACTAAAAAGTTAAATTTTCAACTGAACTAAAAAGCCTTCAATCAAAAAAATAAAATTTCTACTAAAAAAAGACGAATTTTTGTAATAAAAAGATCAATTTTCCAAAAAAATACTTGAATTTTCTGTCAAAAAAGATTCTAGTTGACTTTAAACGATCAAAATATGAATTTTTAAACAAGAAATAAGTTTCTACGAAAAAAATTAATTTAAAAAAAAAAGACACATTTTTTATTAAGTTAAACTCTTATCCATAAAAAATTACAGTTTATTTGTCACCACCAAAATATAATTTTTAAACCAAAGTAAATTGTGCACGAGACAGTTCAAATTTCAACAAAATAGTAGAATTTTTATGAAAAAATTACGACTTTTAAACAAATTAGTTTAATTTTCATCAAAACAGTTGCATTTTTATCAAAGAATGATAAAATTTCTCTTAAAATAGATGACTTTTCAATTAAAAACAAAACAAAAAATTTTAAAAAAGTCGAATTTTTATCCAGAAAAGATTTCAGTTCTCTTCTCAACACCACAAAATTATATTTAAACAAAAAGTAAATTTTCTACGAAATAATTAAACTTCAAACAAAAGAGCAGAATTGTCAACAAACAGGTATGACTTTTCAACAAAATTGTTGAATTTTCAACCAAACAGTGTCAGTTTTATCCAAAAAGGTGTAATTTTTAAATCAAAAAGACAAATTTTCAAAAAAAATGTTGAATTTTTATCCAAAAAGATTTTAATTTACTTTACAACACAAAAATATGAATTTTAAGGAAAAAGTAAATTTTATAGGAAATAGTTGAATTTTCAACACAACAGGTGCATTTTTTCCAGAAGGATGCAATATTTATACTGAAAAAGGTGAACTTTTAAATCAAAAAGACAAATTTTCAGAAAAAATGGTTTTTGTACAAAAAAGATTTCAGTTGAATTATTAACAACAATATATATGAATTTTAAACAAGAGGTTAATGTTTTATTTAATTTCTAACAAAAAAGAATGTGTTTTTTTTTTAAGAAAATTTGGAATTTTTCAACCAAATGAATAAATTTATAACTAAAAAGATCATTTTCAGGAGACAGTTTTTGCGAATTTGCAAAAATTACTTATTGTTCGATTTTTCAAATATCATTTACCCTGTACTTAGGATCAAAATAATTTAACTTCTTAATTTTAGAAGTGTTTAGTTAAAAAGAATAATAATTTTTCAAGTTTTAACGTTTCTACCTTGAAATTGTTTAAAATAATATAATTTTGAAAGTTTTAAAGTTCGGACTTCCGTTTCCGGTATGAAAGTGTAAAGTAGCGGGAATTGTGGTTGCTGAGAGTTTCGATAATTGTGGTGA
>JAAAKG020146635.1:9596-32541 GCA_010014905.2 Druon quercuslanigerum
CACCGGCGTGCGCGGGGACGCATTGACGGTGGGGGGCGGGGGGGGGGGGGGGGGGGGGGGGGGGATAGAAACATAAACAGTAAGGGCCGCCTGACTCGTTTTCTGGACTTGATGAAGACTCAGAGAACATAAATAGCTTCAAGGAGCTGTGTGATACCCTCATAACAACACCTGAGGAAGAATGCGCAACCAATCACAACCGAGGAGATGAAAAACGTATTGAGAGGTATGAAGAACTATTCCGCTCCAGGACCAGATGGTATCAAGACCATCTGGTTTAAGAAGTTTCCTTCAACCCACAACCATCTGGCCCGTATTTTAACCTCATATTTGAAGTCGAAAGAGCTAATTCCGGAGTGGTTCGTGGAAGGGCGCGCAGTACTCCTGCCGAAAATGGGCAACTTAGCTGACCCAAAGAATGACAGGCCAATCATTTCTCTGAACACACTGTATAAGATATTCACAGCTATTCTAAATGATAGGATTGTTCAGGCAATCGGACCTGTGTGGCAAGAAATGTATGAACCACGCGGCTCAAAGAAAGGCGTAGGAGGATGTCGGAAGAACCTGCTTGTCGATAGATCTGTCTGCAAAGATGCAGCATCCTACCAGCGTGACCCATCGATGGCCTGGATTGATTACCGGAAAGCTTTCGATTCGACCTCCCATAAACTTATCATCTGTCTTTTGGACAGCTTAAAGGTCCATTCGCAAATCGTGAGATGCATAGAGAGATTGATGCCACTTTGGAAAACCAGATTTGCTATCTCATCTGGAAAAAATCGTGTGACAACTAACAAGGTCACTTTCCACAGAGGTGTCTTTCAGGACGACTCCATTAGCTTACTTTTCTTTTGCGGCTGACCTGCAAATCGAACGCACAAGGTCGCCAATGTATTTTACATGGATGATCTTAAGATTTATGCTAAAAATAAAGAGCAACTAAATATAGTTCTAGGGATTGTCGAACGATACACTGAGGAAATAGGAATGGAATTTGGGTTAGACAAATGCGCCAAGGTTTATTTGAAGCGAGGAAAACTTAATGGCATCCCTGAAGACCCTAAGCTCGTCGATGGAAGTGCTATACGACGCCTTTGCGCTAAAGAGACTAATACGTACCTGGGCGTGCCACAGAGCCGCATTCAGGATGTGACATCCATAAAAGATACCCTCCGAAGCAGTGATAGATAGAAACGGCTCATCCGGCAGATTTGCTCTTCCGAACTGACGGGGAGGAACAAAGTATCTGCAACGAACATGCTTGCCGTCCCGGTAGTACTCTATTGATTTGGTGTGGTTCCATGGACCAAGAACGAGCTCAGATCTCTTGATATCGGGAGACGAAAGGTTATGCACATAAACAAAAGCATGCATCTTAGTCTTCTGTTCCGCAACTCTACATCTCACGCCGTCAAGGTGGTCGTGGAATATTGAATATTAATATCTTCGCAACAGGATTTTTTTGTGTAAAGCATACAGAGTCGCAAATGGAAGAGATCCTCTTCTTAAAATGGTCAGGCAGCATGAAGAAGAGGGCAAAGGAGCGTTTCTGTACAAAACAACGGAGGAGGCTGCTGAAACTATCGGACTTAACTTCAGTATCAGGAGTGAGCAGAATGCATCATATCTTATCTATCTCGAGTATTCACTCCTGAAAGCTCGGATTCAGAAAGCATAGGAGAAAAACTTCCGGGAACAGCTCCTCGATAAGAGGATGCACAGCATCTTCTACAGAAGTGTGGAGGATCAGTCAATGTCGTGTGAGATAACTTTTGCTTTCCTTAAATCACGCGGATTGAAGTCGGGCACGGAGGGTTTCACTTTGGCATGTCAAGATGGTGTCATTTTCACCTTAACATACCGTCGCCACATTTTGAGCCAAGACATTCCCGATGATAGCTGGAAGGCGTGCCATGCACATCCCGAACATCTAGGACACATAATATCTAGTTGTCTAACTCATGCGAGAACGACCTAAAATCCAAGGGCACAATGCGACACTAAGATTGCTTTATTACCATCTCTGTCACTCTTACAGCATTAACGTTAATGTCGCTCCGCTAAACGCTCCTAGGGAAATAGAGTTAACTGCCGAGAATGAGAAGGGACGCATATATGCCAAGAAGAATGAAGAAAAGGAAGTTGCGGCGATTGTACCCGGAATATTCTGTTGAATTAATCGTCCTTATCATCGGCGCTTTTGAAGGTGCCAAGCTTTCATTGGTTAATAGCCTGAAAAGCATCCCTGCGTGTAAACAATATGTTAAAACACTTGCGGGATAAATGCAGAAGGCAGTCGTCCTTGGGTCGCTCCGTGTCCTGAGACTGTAATCACCTATCTCACGGTCGTGAGACGTGGTTATGGCTGAAATTTTTACCGCGCTTTTGCTGGGATCGGGTGCAATTTTTCAGATTAGCACCCGATCCCAGCAAAATCATGCGGTTGTCCTTATGACATAATTTTAATTATATATAATGTCGCAACCGCTCTCGCCCTGCTCCTCTGAGAAACTGCGTGAGCCAGCAGTTCTAGGAAGGCCGAGAACAGGATAACTGAAAGCGAGAGTTTGGTGTACATTATGTGTTGAAAATTCACCTTTTTCGTTGAAAATTTATCACTTTGGTTAAACTTAATTTTTTAAACTGAAAATTTAACTATTCCAGTCAAAGATTCACCTTTTATCGTTAAAAATTCATCACTTTGGTGGAAAGTTTAATTATTAAGTTTAAAATTGATCTTTTTAATTAAAAATGCAACTATTTAGGCAAAGTTGAACTAGTTTGTTAAACATTTATTTATTTTGTTCTTGAAAGCTTATCTCTTTAGGTGAAAATTGATTTTTTCGTTATAAATTCCACTCTTTTATACCAAATTCGTCTTCTGGCTTCAACGTTCAAAAATCTGGATGTACTTTTTTTTATTTCTCGATTGAAAAATCTTTTCTTTTTATAATCTGTCTTTTTGATAAAAAGTTCTTTATTTTAGTTGTAAATTCATCTTTTTGTTGGACAATTTTTTTTCTTTTTGTCGATAACTAATTTTATATACTGAAAATTAAGTGTATTTTTAATTTAGAATTAATTACTTTAAATGAAAATGTACCTCTTAGGCATATTTTATTATTTTACTTTATTTTTTTTGCATATTTTTTGGTAGAAAACTAATCTTGTTGGTCTGAAATTTCCTTCTTTTGTTTATTTTGTTCAGAGTTCATCTTCGGTGATTGAAAATTCAACTATTTTGATCAAAATTCTATTATTTTGCCTAAAATTTAATTCTTTTATTGAAAATTCGTTGACTTTTTTTTTCTTTTAAATCAATTATTTAAACTAAAAATGAATTTTTTTCATTTTTGATTGATAAAAATAATTGATATTTTCTAGCCAAAAAAGCATCTTTTTGGTAGAAAACTAACGTTCCTGGTTTGAAATGTTCTCTTTTTTGTTTAAAAATGAAACTTTTTCGTTAAAAATTGACATCTTTATAGAAAAATTGAACTGTTTCACAAGAATATTTTTTTTCGATTTCAACTGTTTGTTTCAACATTCAACTAATTTAAAAAAAAATTAATTATTTTGCTCGAAGTTCTACTCTTTGGTTAAGAATTAAACTATTTGCAAGAAAAATCCTTTTGTACCATTTTTTTCAAGTTTTAATATTTTTTAAAATCAGTATTTTATCTAAAAACGTAAACTTTTCATTTTTTTTAAATTGATCTTTTCTAGTGGAAAACTCGTATTTTTTATAGAAAACTAATCGGCTTGGTTTAAAAATATTCATCTTTTTCTATGAAATATCACCTATTAATTTTTTTGTTCAGAATGCGTCATTCATCAAATTCATCTAGGTTGACAATTCTTTTTATTGGTTCAACATTCAACTTTTTTTCAATTTTTTTTAAGTTGTTATATCAACTATTACGTTTTTCTTAGAAAATGCAACTTTTTCGCAATGAATGTCCAAGAGATATTATCTTTATCTGAAGTTATATAAAAACATTGCAAGCAATAAATTAAGAACTACAACTATCAAGCGTCTGATAATTTTTATCGGAAGGTAGATAAAAATTATCTGATGTCAGATAATTATAATTGTCAGTTGTTTGAAACGGTTTAATCCAAGTTCAGATAAAAAAATATCCCTGGTATTTACCGTGTTTTAGTTAAAAGTGGAAATATTTTATTAAATTATTTACGTTAAAAAATTTTGTTGAATTTTTGTCTCTTTTTCTTGAAAGATGAACTACTTGCTTGTGAAAAGAACTGGTTGGTCAAAAATTAATTTCTCTTTATAGAAAATGCAACTGATGGGTTAAAAGTTCAACTGCTTTTGGTTAAAGTTTCATCTTTTTTATTTTAAAATTCAATTTATTGTTTGAAAATACATATCTGTAGGTTAAACACTCAACAAATGGGTTGAAAATTTGATTTTTTCGTCGAAAATTTGATTTTGTTAAAAAGTTATCCTTTTTGTGGAAAATTCCACAGTTTTGTTGATAATTCGTTCTTTTCGATTAAAAATTGATCTTTTATGGTAGGAAAGTAACTTTTTGATGTGAAAATAAAGTTTCTCGTCCACCCTGATAATTTTAATCATTAATGGTCAAAGTTAATCAGTAGGATATTACGTAAAGAGTCGATAATCAGGATCTCGACAACAAAGTTGCGTGAAAGAAATCCTCAGATCGCGATTTCCAATGAACCGTTCACGCGTAATACCTTAATTGTGATATAAACCGGTTTTAATTAACCATTGGTTCTCCAACTTGCTCTCGAAGGTACTCTTTTCTCGTGAGTACCTTTTCCATTTTCATTCTAGACATGTGGTTTCTGTGATCTACGATAGATTTTGCTCGACTATAGTTATGCCAACTACCGTTATAGCGAACGCAAAATATGTCGGTCGCCACTTTCTCTTCGCGCAGGGTTTCTCAAATGCGCTTCCTGTTTCCTCGATCCAGTGTTACATGTCAAATTAAATTCAATTTATTCCTACAAATTAAACGACAGCAGTTTTAACTATAGAGACGGGGAAACAAATCCCAAAAATTAAGTCCAGCGAAGGAGGATTACCCCCGGTTATATCGAAATACCTATGCAAATTTGTAACCAAAAAGGATTATTTTTAACAAAATTCTTAAATTTTCAAAATATATATTAAATTTAAGCAAAACATTTGAAATCAATCAAGCAGATGAATTTTCAACTGAAAGAATGAATCTGTAAATGAAATAGTTAAATTTTTAACTAAAAGATGATTATTCAATAAGACAGTTAATTTTTCAACCAAAGAGATAAATTATCAACAAAAAATTCATTTTTTACTGAAGAAGTTAAATTTTTGGGCAAAAAAATATAATAAAATTTGACGTTAAAAAATTAGTTTTTAACAGAAAAACAACTTTTTTTGCACTAAATATTACAAATTTGAATCAAGAGATTAATCTTTAACTAAAATGATGAACCTTGAACTAAAATTGGTTAATTTTTAGCGAAAACTTAAATTTTCGACGAAAAAAGGTTCTTCAACAAAATAAATATTCAAGCAGAGATGAATTTTCAACTAAAAAGATGAATTTTTTACACATAGGTAAATATCAGATTAAAAATAAAATTTCAACCAAAAAACAGTGATTTTCCTACAAAATAGTACAATTCTCAACGAAAAATTTAATAGACGATATTTGAATCAATAAAGAGGTTAGTTTTAAATAATAAACACTTCAATTTGATAAACAAAATTTTTCAGGAAAAGTCAAGAATTTTTATTATTTGCCTTTTCAATTAAATACAGTTCAATAAGTTTGACCTAAATAGTTGAATTTTCAACCAGAAACATGAATTTTTACCCAAGAAGATTAATTTTTTAACGAAAAAGACGAATTTTGAACCTGAAAACTTCACCATCTAAATAAGTTAACTTTTAAGCGAAGTAGTAGAATCTTTAACCAAAAAAAATCAATTTTTAAAAAATTGTTGAATTTTTAGATAAATTTTAAAGCGAGCATTTGAATTTTTAACTTACAAGTATAAATTTTTCCAGTTGATATTTATCATTTCAGTTAAAACTTCTTCTCTTTCGTTAAAATTTAAACTATTTTGTTGAAAATTGATCTTTTTTTAATAGAAAATACAACTAGTTGGTTAAAAGTTGAACAACTTTGTTAAGAATTACTTTTTGGTGGTTTAAGATTTTTTTGTTTGCTAGAAAACTGAAATTTTTGTTATAAAAATTATTTTTTTTACTACAAAGTCAACTTTTGCGTTTTTCGACGAAAGTATGTTTTTTAATTGAAATTTATAGTATTTCTTTGAAAGTTTATGTATTTTGTGAAAAATTCATCTTTTTTGGTAGAAAATTAATCTTCTTGATTTAAGTTTTCCTTTTTTGGTTAAAAATGCAACTATTTTTTTTTAAATTGACTTTTTAGTTGAAAATTCAACTATCGCACAGAAAATGTATCGTTTGGCTTAAAAGTCGAACAATTCGAAAAAAAATTATTTTTTGACCGAAGGATCATTATTTTTTGAAAATTGGTCTTTTTATTTGAAAACTAAACTATTTTCCTGAAAATTCTTATTTTTGGTTTTATTTAACTGTTTTGTAGAAAATCCATCCTTTTGGTTAAAAAATTCATCTTTTTTTTATACATTTCTTCTTTTTTGATCATTTGAAAATTGAACAATTTGTTTGGAAATTCGAATATTTAGGTAAAAAAATAATCTTCTGGATTAAAAACTCTTGTTTTTGGTTTTGGAATTCATATCTTTTAGTATCAATTTCATCTTTTTTCGTCGAAAGTTTTACTGTTTTGTTAAAAAGTCACCTTTTTTGTCGAAAATTTAACTATTTTATTGAAAATTTGTCCACTATTTGTACGCCTTTTTTATAACTTTAGTAACTTCGACATATTTGTAGAGATGTCTTCTTTCTATTTTGACAAGTGGCAGACGAAAATTAATGGTTTTGTGCATAAACTTAAAATACTTTCATTCTACTCGTTTGAATACGAAAGTAATTTCTTTAAAGTGATGCTATGTTGACTCAGCTGTTGTATCTGACTTTTAAGAAGTGAGTACCAATACTGTAAGAAATATTGTTTTGTCATTCAATATACTAGTTTTTTTGAATTGAGTCAATTTAACCCAAACCCGATTTCCATAAGAAATATGCGGGGTTCTTTAGAAAAGACATAAAGGCATAAATTACGTAATATTTCTTTTTTATGAAAATTTCAAATACGTACATTCGTTTTTCAGGGCGCAAGAAAAGATTTTCAGGTTCAATGAAAAAGTTGCATTTTTAACCAAAAAATATGAAATTTTCACCAAAAGAGACAATTTTTCAATTATATAAATAAATTTTCAACCAGACAGTTAAATTTTAAAGCAATATTTTTCCATCAGATAATTGATTTTTGTACCAAAAAAGACGAATTTTCAACGAAATATGTAAACATAGTTCAATTTTAAACCAGAAGAATCAAGTTTTCACCGAAGATTACGACTTTTCAAAGAAGTAAGGGAATTTTTATCCAAATTGAGGAATTTTAAACGGAAAAACGTAGTAAATTTTCTAACAAAAGTATAATTGAAAAAGTTTAGTTAATGAGCATAGTTTTTAATAAAAAAACGAATTTTAAAGAAAATAGTTAAATTTTCAATTGAAGAAATGAATTTTTAGCAAATTAATTTGACTTTCTACCAAATAGTTCAATTTTCTACCGCAGTGTTGAATTTTCGAGTCAAAAATACAAAATTTCTATAAACAGTCGAATTTTCAACAAAAAAGATGACTTTTCAAGTAAAATTGTTATATGAATCTTTAATCAAATGCTCTCGGTTTAAAATTAAATAATTTGGTGAAAAATGTATGTATTTTGTTGAAAAATCATCTTATATGGTAGAAAATTTATGTATTTTTTTGAAAATTCATATTTCTTGTTAAAAAATTACTTTTTTGTTTGCAAATGCAACTATTTGTTTAAAAAATAAATATTTTTATTTAAGGATTCAATTATTTTATTCAAAATTCTTCTTTGGTTCAATTCATTTGTTTTTTATTTAAAATTTAACCCTTATCTGTTGAAACTTCCAACTAACAGGTTGAATTTTTAACATTAAAAGATTAATTTAAAAAAAATGTAAGAGTTCATGTTTCACAGATAAGGGTTAAATTCTTAATAAAAAACAAATTAATTGAACCAAAGAAGAATTTTCAATAAAATAATTGAATCTTCAACTAAAACAATTTAATTTTTAAACAAAATGTTGCATTTGCAAACAAAAAATTAATTTTCTAACAAGAAAAATGATTTTTCAAAAAACTACATAAATTTTCTACCATATAAGATGATTTTTCAACAAAATACATACATTTTTCACCAAATTGTTTAATTTTAAACCGAGAGGATTAATTTGACCGAAAAAGACTACTTTTTAAAGAATCAGATAAATTTTTACCAAATAGATGAATTTTTAACTGAAAAAAGATTTAAATAAAAATGGAATAGCTATATTTTTAATTAAAAAAAGTTAATTTTTAAGCAAAGAAAATGGATTTTCAACAAAACAGTTCCACATACAATAAAATTTTTGTTCTTAAAAGTTAAAAATTTGCAATCTGAGTTAAATTTTCTAGGAAAGTTAGGAAATTTTAAAAATTAAGTTTCGCGGTCACCATGATATAATATTCTTGTTAGTACATTATTTGCTGCGTATTTTTTTAGTATTGAAATTTTATTTTTTAAATGCAACAATTTGGCTCAAGTAATCCATTTTTGTGTTAAAATCAACGGTTCTTGTTAAAAAATTTTATTTTAGAGATGAAAATTCAACTAGTTCGGTAGAAAATTAACCTTTTTGATGAAAAGTCATATTTTGGTCTTGAAAATTTACTTGTAATATCATTTTTCGTTTGAAATTCAACGATTTTTTTGAATGCTGTTTTTTTGGTTAAGTTCGATTGTTTATTTTTTAATTAAAATATTTTTCACTGAAATATGGACTATCACATTATTTGTTGATAATTCATCCTTTTTTCATCGAGAACTCAACTGCTTGTTGAATGTTGAACTAATATGTTTAATAATCATTTTTATGTTACAGATCAATCATTTTAGTTATAAATTCATCTTTTTGTTGAAAATTCAACTATTTTTGTATAAAATTAATCCTTTTGTGCAAATTTTATCTTTTCTTTTTGTAAACGCAACTTTTTGCTTAAAAATACAATTCTCGAGCTTGAGATCAAACTATTTGGTTGAAAATGCGTTTTTTTCTTCATTTTTAATAATTTAAAAATATTTGCTGAACAAACTTGGAACGGCTCCTAAGCAAGCATCGAAAATAGAGACAGCAATATAAATTCATATTCATGTATCTATTTTTTTCTATATTTTTTCGTTTTATTTCATTTCTAAAAGTTAAAAATTTACTATCCAAAAGATCATAGAAAAGTTCGGTTTGGTTTACGATGAAGGGTTTATTTTAGGCTCAATTAGTTTGCAACACAGTTGATCATATTTAGAGTGTTTTCATTGTAGAAGCCAGCTTTCAAGCAGCTGAGAAGGCTGGCAGGATATTTATTTAGGCGTCTGTTTCAAGAGAAGCAAGGATCACTGATCGGAAGATGAGCTGTGAAAGTATCTAATTTAAATTCACAGGTCAGGATCCTAGAAGGTTTGTCAAGATAGGAGGAGAAAATTATTTCCCTGGAGTACTGATTTATCGATTTGTGTTACGATTTATGTTTCTATTGATTAGAAATAAACTTTACTTCTATTTTCTAGTTAGATGCGCATTTATTATTGGCACAGTTTGAAATAATTCGAGAATGTAATATTTTCAAACAATATACGGTTATTTAAAAAAATTCAGTATCGTCTTTTTATAAATACAATGTTTTATTTGATATGAAAATATGTTTATTATATCGTAAAATCTCACTAAATTCATGAATACCGCAAATATTAAAACTAAAAAAAAAAGAAGAAATTGCGGGACCTTTAAATTTTCCACCTTAAGAAATAAAAATTATATTTTCCACCCTATTAAAAAAAATACCTTCCTGCTTTTCAGGGCGGGGCATTAATTGAATCCTCAAGCAAAAGCAGAATAATTTTCAGCTTAAAATTTGTATTTTTAACCAAAAAAAAGAGGAAATTTCTACAACAAGACATGAATTTTTTGCCAAAAAGAGAAATTCTAAACGAAGAAATGTTTTTCAACCAAGAAAAAATAAATTTCAACTAAACAAATGAATTCGTAACAAAAACAGAGAATTCTCAAGTAGTCTTTCTACAACAAAAAAACTAAGTTTCAAATCAAAAAGTTGGAGTTTCTTATTGTGTTTCAATGATTTTTGTTTTGCCTAAATTTGAACTGAATTAATAAATTACAAAAAGAATATTGCACTATTTTTGGTGAAATGTTAAGTTTGTTTTGGTTGAAAAGTTTAACATTATATTTTTTGTTTAGAGTCGATCTCGTTCAATTAAATATTCTACTATTTGGTTGAACATTGAACTATTTTGTTGAAAATTTGTTTCTTTTTTCGTTAAAAGTTAATTTTTAAACTGAAATGTAACTATTCCACTTTCAGTTGAAGATTGTTTTGGTTGACACTCATATTTTTTAGTTGAAAACTGAAAAAAAAAGTATTTTGTTCATAAATTATCTTTTTTGTAGAAAATTAATCTCCTTTTTTGAAAAATCAACTTGTGGTTGCAAATTCTACGCCTTGGTTGAATATTGATGTCATTTTATGAAAATTATTTTTTTAAATGAAAATTTATCTTTTTGGTGGAAAATTTAAACTATTTTTCTAAAAATTAATTTTTTTTATTGAGAAATCATTCCTTCATTAAAAATGTAAGAATTCTGTTTTAGTTTTAAAATTTACCTTTTCTGGTTGAGAATACACGTATTTTGTCGAAAATTTGTCTTTTTTGGTAGGAAATTAATCCTTTTTGTTCAAAATTCATCCTTTTTTGTTAAAAATGCACCTGCTGGGTTGAAAATTAATCTGAATTGGTTTAGGATTTAAATAAATTGTTGAATTTGATTTAAAATTTAGAAAATTACATCTTTCGTTGAGATTTCATTTTTTTGGCTGAAAATTTTAACTACTTTATTTAAAGTAAAACTAAATAATAAAATTTCATTATTTTTAAGGTTCATCGTTTTGGCTAAGAATTTAACTTTTAGGCCGCGAATTAAACTATTTGGTTGAAAACTAACCTTACTGGTTGCATATCTTTCCCTTACAAGTAAAAAAATTTATCGTTCTGGTTGAGAATTCATTTTTGGTTAAAAATTCGTTTTCTTTAGTTGTATGCAATCGGATAAAAATTTGTTTTTTATTGAAAATTAATTTAGTAAACTAAAAATTGAGCGATTCCTTTTTGGTTTCGAAATTTATCTATTTTAGTTAAGAATTCTATTATTTCATTGAAAATTCACCTTTTCTGATGAAAAATAACTTTATTGTTGAAAATTCTTCGTTTCTGGTTAAAAAGTCAACTGTTTTCTAAAAAATTTAAAATTTGAAAAATGTCTAAGAAATTGTACTTATTTGCTTTAATACTGAACTTACTATTGAAAATTCGTCTATTAAGCTGGAAAACTAATCTTGTTTGTGGAAAATTCATCTAATAGGTTGCAAATTCAAGCATTGAGTTGAATACTCGTCTTTTGTTAAAAAGTGATCTTTTTAATTGAAAATTCAGCTATTTAGTCAAAAATCAACTATATCATTGAAAGTTGACAATAATCCTGTTTGGATTGAAAATAATTTTTTTATGGTAGAAAAGTCATCTTTCTTGGTTGAAAATTGATTGAGAACGTTGTGATAGGAAAAGAAATAGCAGGGCCTTGAACTTTTCCCTTAAAGAAATAAAAAATATATTTCCCACCCTAGTGAAAAAATAATGTACCAATCTGCCTCTCAAAGAGGGGTAGTAAAGCCATAAAGTGGAAAAAATAGCCGCGATATAACGTCAACTTGGAAATAAAACGAGCAGCGGGAAGTGCAGTAAAGAAAGAGAAAGAGAAAGAGAGTGAATTTCATATCGAGTGCCAACGCAAACTATGAAGGCGGAGAAAGCCGTGGCCGCGAGGTTAACGTACTCAACTTATAGTCTTGCAACTAACGATGATGTTTCTATCCGTTACGTAAACGCAGCGCAGTAGCGAAGCCAGACTAGTATTAACTCAATTCCACAGTGAAAGAGAGAAAGAGGCAGTTACATACTGCAAGCACGAACGCGAGGTAAACACAGAAAATGCTAGGATAAAGCAAACAATCCTATGCACAATGCACATTGCACAAGTGTACATTAATAGAACTTCCAACCCTTCACTTAGAACAAAAATCACTTAAGGGAAACCTCCCTTCAGTGGATAATAATTAATTAAGAGAAAAAACAAAAGGAAAATAATTTATTTTGTTATGATACACGTACACTACCGTCGGAAATTATGAGATCGATTGACGCAAGTACTATTAAAAATCACTGCTGGCTTTGAACCACGATAACTCAGCGAAAAAAATGATAGAGCATTTAAAAAAAAAACAGTTGGAAAGCCTATGAAATTCCACGTCTAGTAATGTCGAACAGATTTTTTTTTTTGATCTGCTGAAAAGAATACAACACGTGATAAGTTTTATAAAAAATTCTAGATATTGTAAAATTTTGTACTTTGACTTCAACTTTTAGCATGTCCTAGGAAAATTGTTGCAAAAATCTGAAAATTATACGACATAGAGCCTAAAATTTTATCTTTAATTTAAGGCAAAAAACTCAAAAAAATCTCCATCGGTTCCCGAGATACGATTAAAAATGTTCGACGATCATGGTGCTCGGCCGGTCTGCTGCTTGCTTCCTTCGTTGAGGCAGGACCGAATAGGCCACGCACAGAGGTGGTGCTTGATTGGGGCTCTCTTATACTTTTGATTCTGCTCATCCGTAATTTTTATTTCACATTATTGTACATTTTTAAAACTATTCATGTTTTTTTTTTAAATTTTACAATTATTTCAATTCAGAATTATCCCTATATTAGAGAATAAAAAATGATGAACAGTTTTTTTTATTTCTTAAAATTTTTATCAAATTGAATATTAATAACAATGTAGATATATTGTTACGGGAGTAAACGATTTTTCAAACGAATTAGGCAGCTAAATTCTAAATAGATTATTTATATGAAAAATACTCAAAAATATTATAAGTGAATAATAATGGAATTTCCAAAATAAATTAAATATATAACAGTGCGTAGGTGTAATGAAACTTATATTTTCAATTTCTAATAAGTAGTTTATCATTTTCCTTTACACAAAAATTTTTCTTACACAAACAACACGCTCATTATTTAATTTTTCAATGATCAAAATTATAATCAAGCACCACCTCTATGCGTGGCATATTCGTTCCTGCCTCAACGATGGAGGCGAGCAGCAGACCGGCCGAGAACCGCGATCGTCATCTAAAACTCTACTCAGATACAATTGAACATTTTTATTTGTATCTCGGGACACAATCTAGACTTTTTTTAAAATTATCACGTGTTGTATTCTCTTCATCAGATGAAAAAAAATCTGTTTAACATTAATAGACGTGGAATTTCATAGGCTTTTCAACTTTTTTTTTTTAAATGCCCTATCATTTTTTTTCGCTGATTTATCGTGGTTCAAAGCCAGCAGTGATTTTTAATAGTGATTGCGTCAATCGATCTCATAATTTCCGACGGTAGTGTATAGTGTCTCAATTACTAATTAAATGAAATTAATTATTTTATTTATATTAGTATTTTTTATTAATGATTATCAGCTTTATAGGAAGGTGTTTCCTTACAGTAACTAAATGATTTTTGAGCAGTTTTTTCTCAAAACTTAGCTGTGATTACTAAAAATGTAGTTTGTGTGACAAAACAATTTATTTGGCTAAAAAAAACTTTTTTGTTATGTACCGCTTATTGAGGGTAGTTCACAAATTAGGTTACCAATTTGTTATCGGCTGTAGCTTTCAAATTTTTTTTATAGGGTAATTTTCAATGAAAATAGAGGAATAATAGGAAAATCAAATATTTTAAATACAATGAATGCAACTTTCATATTGCATTTAATATGAAACACTTTATCTTTCTTCAAAAGATTTTCAACCCTAAAAGTTAATTTTTTTTACCAAAAAACCGAATATTCAAGAAAATAGTTCAAAATTTAAAAAAGTAGTTAACTTTTCAACTAAAAAATATAAATTCACAATAAAAAAAGGAACAGGTAAATTTAGGTTTAAAAAACTAATTCTTAAACGAAAAAAAAGGAATTCTCAACCAAAAAGATGAATTTCCAAGAAAAATGATAAATTTTCTACTAGGAAAGATCAATTTTGAACAAAATACATAATTGGCAACTAAATTAGCTGATTTTTTAAATAAAACAAATACATTTATAAACAAAAATGGAATAGCTCAATTTGCTGTTTAAAAAATTTGGGTTCTAACTAAGAAAAAACGTGTTTTAAACAATATAGTTAAATTGTCAAACAAAGAGATGTTTTTTTTAACCTAAATTAAAAATTTCAAATAAAAATGAGTCTAACAAATTTGTTCCACTTTTAATCAATTATTTAAAATCTCATGTCTGCAGATAAATATTTAAAAAAAAACCAACTTTTAAAGGAATACTTGAATTTTCAACCGAGTAGTTAAATTTTTATCTATAAAATATATATTTACATTAAAAATGGAATAGTTACATTTTCAGGTAAAGAAATTAATTTTAAACTAAAAACTTAAATTTTCAACAAAATAGTTCAGTTTATAACATGAATCATGAATTTATTAAGAATATATTAATTTATTTAAACGAATTTTCAACATAATATGTAGTTTCATTTTAAACCAAAGAAATTAATTTCCTACCAAAATAGTTGAATTTCGAACCCAAAAGTAATAATTTTTAACAAAACAATTGAATTTTTAACTGAAATTTTTTAAACTAAAACCTTCTCTTAATAAAGTTGTTGAGATTTTAACGAAAAAGTTGATTTTGAACAAAGAATGATGACTTTTCTTCCATGAAATATAAATTTCCTATTTAAAAGAATGCATTTTTAAGAAAACAGTTGAATTTCCGAACAAAAAATGACTTCATTAAAGCAGTTGAATTTTCAACCAGGAAAAATTGAGTTCTCTACAAAAAAAGTTTTCAAGCAGTTGTACTAAACAAAAAAAAAAAACACTAATTTTCAACAGAATAAATTGATTTCTCAGCCAAAAATTTGAATTTTTAATTAAGATAGATGGCTTTCGTCACCAAAAGACGAATTCTCAACCAGTGAAATTAAATACAAAGAAATTTTTTTAACTTAATACTTAAATTTTCAATCAAAAAGATAAATTTTTAAACAAGAAATATGGCTTTTATAACAAAAGACGAAACTACAACCATATGACTGATCTGAAAAACCGTATTTTTAACAAAATAGTTTAATTCTCAACCAAAAAGATAAATTTTCAAAAAACAAGATTAATTTTCTAACTCAAGAGACAAATTTTTTTTAAAAGAAACATGAATTTACTATTAAAAAGTTGGGTTTTTAACATATACAGTCTAAATTTGCAACTAAAAAATAAAAATATGATTTAATTATAATGATAAATCATAAAAAGATTGTCATTTAAGTCTACTTTCATCCAAGCAGTTGAATTTTCAAGAAAAACTGGGATAATTATTTTTCTGTAAAAAAAATTAATTTGCAACAAAAAAAAAACGACGAATTTTTAATGAAATTGAACTATCGACTTAAAACGGAATAAATTTTTAGTTGAAATTTTTTTTTAATTGAAAAAAAGGAATTTTCATGAACAAAGTAATTAAATTTTCTTCTGAAAAAATATGAATTTTGAACCAAAAATCGGATATTTAATATTTTTGTTAACAAAATTATTTTTTTATAAAAAAGAAGAATTTTCAACATAATAGTTGCATTTTTAAACAAAAAGCAAATTTCCTACTAGCATGTTAGATCTTCAACTATAGAAATAAATTTGTGACAAAAGAATTTTTTTGTTTTTTTTAAAAACTTATCTGTAATTACTAAAAATTCAGATCTTTAACTATAGAAATAAATTTGTAACAAAAGAATTTAATTTTCTACCAGAAAATATTTTTTTGTCATGAAAGAAAAAAATTACAACGAAGTTGTTGGATTTTTAAGCCAAAAAGCCCAATTTTCCACAAAACAGTTGAATTTTTAACCCACCGAGATAAATTTAAATAGAAGCTTTTAAATCCTCAACAAAAGAAAAAGAATTTAATAAAATTGTTGAGGTTATGACCAAGGAATAAAATTTGTACCCAAAAAATAAGAATTTAAAGAAAATTTCTTAAACTTATTCAGCTAAATTTGCAGTTGAAAAAAAATACTTTTGAATTGAACAGACGAATTCTCAACTGAAATGATTATTCTTAAACCAAAACAAAATTGATATAGCAAAAAAGCGGAATGTACATACCAAAAAAACGAATTTTTAACAAAACAGTTGAATTTTCAACCAAGACATACTAGTAAATTGAAGAAGGAACAAAAAATTGAAGCAAGTTATTGAATTTTCAACAAAAAGGTCAACTTTCTCCCAAAATAGTTACATTTTCTATCCAAAAAGACGTATTTCCGGGTTAATAAAATAAAAAGTTTCTATTCTCAAAAGGCAGTATTATTGAATTGGTTAATAATAACGACAAGAATCGTTATTTACTTATATCTTCTTGCTTCACAATAATTTTCTTGAGATGAAACGAAAGGATCTCGCAGAAAAAAAACATCTTGTTGTTCAAAATACAATATAAAGAGTGTTTATAACTCTGATAATTGTTGTTGAATGAAAATATTTTCTATGCTAATATGATTCTTTATTCATCATCATGATCTTGTAGAAAATAAAAAGTTAACATTGAAGAATACCATATAAGTGAATTTTATGATAAAAATTGCATTAAAAATTAAAATTGTATGATAAAAAAATAGTAAGGGGGTTTTTTGTACTTGATAAAAGATTTTCTGAAAATAATAACACAAAAATTAAAATATAAATAATACATCAAATTATGGAATAAATACAAAAATCTATTTTGGTGAAAACCCGTATTTCTTGGATAGACGATCCTTTTGAAAAGTGCTTTTCAATTGCAGATAAAATAGTATACAAATTTATTATTTCTTGCTATTTCGACATTTTAAATTCATTCAATCATTTCTTGGCAACATAACATTCTTAAATATTTTCTTATTACACCCTTTTTATAAAAAAATTTCATCCTTATTTTTACCTTTGTTTTGAAAAAATACAACTTCCGAAAGCCTCATCACTCAAACTGTCTCTGCTCTTTTAGTAAACCTCTGAAAGCACTCGCCTTTTGCGCATACCCAAAATTTACTCACACCTTCATAGCGAATACATTGCCATACATAAATTTACTCCTGCGCTCACTCACATTCTTTGTGTTATTCGTGCCTGCTTATATATATGTACACACACTTGGCTTGCGTCCATGCGTGAGTGCGTGCGCTTGTGTGATTGGCGGAAGAGAACGAGGAAGAGGAAGTGGTGCTGGTGTACCAGGGTTGATGGAAGGGGAGGGGGACACCCTTGCCCTTGGCATTGCCGCTCGATACGAACACTAAGGGTTGTCCAAAACGCACCCAGTTCGACCTTCGTCTCCTTTCTGGAAGCCCCAAACAATCACACCATTATAGAGCAAAGACCCTCACAAAGACTAGTCGAAAAATAATGTTTTAAATATTTTTGTATTATTTTTCTTCTAAAAAAGAGCAATTTTTAATAAATAAATTGAGGGGCGCGTTTATTAATCGCTGAAGCCTTTTTCTGAGAGGGAAGGGGGGTCCTTCAAATCCTTAATGAGGGAGTTCAAAGTAGTTTTTACTAAAGTTTCCTCCTTCTAATTACTTTTTTTAATGTGCTAATTAAAATGAAAAAAATGAATTTTAAACAAAGTAGATCCATTAAATTAACATTCCAACAAAAATGGAATTTAGTTAAGTTTTCAAGCAAAAATATAAATATTAAAATAAAATGGTAAATCTTTAACTGAACAGTTAGATTTTCAGTTAAAAAAATAAGTTTGGAACAAAAAAAACAAACAATTATCAACAAAAAAGTTAAGTGTTTAACCAAAAAGGATACTTTTTAACAAAAATATTACTTTCAATCAATTAGATGAGCTTTCAGTTTAAAAGTTAAGTTTTTATAAGGCAAATTTTCACCCAGCATGAAATAGATAAATATTCAGTTCAAAAAATTGATTATTAAAAAAAAGGCATTTTCAACAAAAATAGTTAAATATTCAACCAAACTAATTTAAACCATAAAAGAGAATCTTCAACCAGAAAACCGAATTTTTAACAAAGTAGTTAAACTTTTAACCAAATAGTTGAATTCTCAACCAAAAAGATGAATTCTCAAAAAAAAAAAATGAAATAACCAAAAAGAATGTTAAACAAAAGTTCAATCAATTGCTTGAACTTTGAAACAAGAAAATTGGTTTTCTACAATAAAAAAACGAAATGTTAACAAACTACAACTACAATAGTAAAATATTCAGTAAAAAACATGGATAATTAAATAAAGAAGGCATTTTTAAGAAAATATTTAAATAATAAACCAAACCAATTTTGAACTAAAATCAAGAATCTTCAACTAGCAAAACCAAAAAGATTGATTTCCTACCAATGACGACGAATTTTCTAATAAAGTACAACTATATTCAACAGAATAGTTAAGTTTTCAAGCAAAAATATAAATATTAAAATAAAATGGTAAATCTTTAACTGAACAGTTAGATTTCCAGTTAAAAAATAATTTTGAAACAAAAAGAGAGCAATTTTCAACAAAAAAGTTTACTGTTTAACTAAAAAGGATACTTTTTAACAAAAATATAACTTTCAATCAATTAGTTAAGTTTTCAGTTTAAAAGTTAAGTTTTCAACCAAAGAAATCCATTTTAAACCAAAAATTGTTTTACAAATTACATAAATGTTTAGCTAAGAAAGATAAATTTTCACCGAGCATGAAATAGATGAATATTCAGTTCAAAAAATTGCTTATTAAAAAAAAGGCATTTCCAACAAAAATAGTTAAATATTGAACCAAACTAATTTAAACCATAAAATAGAATCTTCAACCAGAAAACCGAATTTTTAACAAAGTAGTTAAACTTTTAACCAAATAGTTGAATTCTCAACCAAAAAGATGAATTCTCAAAATTCTCAAAAACAAAAAAATAAAAAAAATAAATAATGTAAACTTTTAACTAAAAATAGAATAGTTTAATTTTTAGTTAAAAAATTAATTTTCAAACAAAAAAGACGAATTTTTAACAGAACCATTGATTGCTCAACCATAAAGGACACTTTTTAGCAAAATTGTTTAATTTTTGACAAAGGAGTTGAATTTTCAGTGTAGAAAAAAGGTTAACCAAATATGAAATAGTTAGATTTTCAATTAAAGAAGTTTAATTTATAAAAAAAAGATCTTTCAATGTAAAAGTTAAATTTTCAACCAGAGATGCATTTACAACCAAAATCATGCATTTTTAAGTAAAAAATGAATGTTAAACAAAAGTTCAATCAATTGCTTGAACTTTGAAACAAGAAAATTAATTTTCTACAGAAAAAAAACGAAATTTCAACAAACGACATCAATGTTTAACTGAGATAGAACATTTTTTACTGAACGTGAAACAGTAAAATATTCAATTAAACATGGATAATTAAACAAAAAAGGCATTTTGAAGAAAATATGTAAATAATAAACCAAACCAATTTTGAACTAAAATCAAGACTCTTCAACTAGAAAACCAAAAAGATTAATTTCCTACTAATTAAGACGAATTTTATTATAAAGTACAACTATTTTCAACAGAATAGTTAAGTTTTCAAACAAAAAGATGAATTTTCAACTAACAGAAAGACAAATTTTTAACAAAAATAAAACAGTTAAATTTTCAGTTAGAAAAATTAATTATCCAATAAACTTTCAATTTTTAGTTAGGAGCCTAATATTTTACAAAAGAGTTCGTTCACCCATTCAACTATTTATTTTCGGCACGGAAATAACTTTTTTGCGTGTTTCTATAAATATATACAGAAATTAATGATATTCTAAAGAGCGTCTGCGTTTGATTTTGGTTGAAAGCAGTTGGGAGCAAGCAATACGCATGTCCTCGCCCTTGCCCTTGGTCGATAGTTATCTCGAACGGCTGCCTTTTTCCGGTGCGCCTAAAGTATTTGGTATACAATACCCTTCGCCACCACGTGCTCACTTCTCACCACGTGGTCACCGCGATTCACATTTCACACGCACTGCGCATGCGCACAAAACTCCCAAAGAAAAGTCCTCGAATTCACCCCCGAAAGATAAGAGTTCAATGTACCCTCGAACTATACAGGATATGCCAAGGCGTGGCCTAATTGGCTGATGTCAGTTTCACCAGCATTTTTTTCAATCACTCATGACGATCAGAAGCACTAGTGTTCGTCGATAAACATTGAACTTTTGGTCAAAGTCCCCCTCGTATTGATTTTTTTCTCAGAGTTGTACTATTTATTCGACAATGTCTTCCATCAATTTGCGGTGGATTTTTTTTTTAATTTAAAAATTCCATTGAGAGGAAAGCAACTCCTAAAAATATGGTCCAGCGGAGGTTGATTAGAACTGATTATGTCTGGATTACATTTGAATGGCATACAATTATGGTTTATTAATGCGTCTAAATTAAACGCTAATTTTCAACCAAATACAAAGTAGTTAAATTTCCAACCAACAAGATTAAGTTTTCACCGAAAAAGACAAACTTGTAAATAAAAAAACTTACTTTTCAACCGAACAGTTGACTTTGCGAATACAAGAAATTAATTTTCCATCAACGATGCAGTAGTTGAATTTTTAAACAAATATTTTTATCAAAATAGTTAAGTTTTCAACAAAACAGATGAATTTTTCAAATAAAATAAACACTCTTTATCCAAAAAACGAATTTTTAACAAAATTGTGGGATGCTCTACAAAGTAGATTAATTTTTAACCAAAAGAGATAAATTCTCAGCGAAAAATTTAATGGTTTGTATTTCAGTCAAAACAGATTTCAATCTTAAATCAAAAACATTTTGACCCATTAACGACCAAAGCTATCAATTTTATAACATGAGTTTGACCGCAAAATTTATGGGTATAACAAAACAATAAATAGATTAAATTAAATATGGCGGTTTTTGAATACAAAAATAGTGAAAAATGTTTGATTTTTTATTTTAATAATTTTTTTTCAGACATGAAGCGCGTTAATATCTTAAAATTTCTTCAACCATCGGTGCAAAAAATTCTTAAATTTTAACAGAAAATTTATATATAAGAGCTTTTTCTGCCAAAATAACGGACAAAATGCAAAAATGTCCCAAAAACTATTTTTTTTCCATCAACGTTATTTTTCTCAAAAACTGCAAAGTTTAAAAAAAAGTTCCATAGATTAAAAATTTCTTGAAATTAACCATAGAACACTATGCAATTTTTTCAGATTTTTCAGAAATTTTTTTTGATTTTTCAAAAAATCAATAATTGGAAATTTGCAAAAAAAATTTTCAAAAAATCTGAAAAAATTCAAGAATATTCTTTAACTAATTCTAAGGCATTTTTCTTCTTAGAAAATTTGTACCAGAGCCTATAGTTTTTGGAAAATAAATAAATAAAACAGTAAATTTCCAAAACCTAAAAACGGCTGAAAAGAATTCGCATGAAGTTTGATCAATTATTTCCCAAAAACTATAGGTTCTGGTACAAATTTTCCAAGAATAAAAATGGCTTAGAATTAATCAAAGAATATTCTTGATATTTTTTCAGATTTTTTGAAAAATTTGTTTGCAAATTTCAAATTTTTAATTTTTTGAAAAATTAAGAATTTTTTTCAAACATCTGAAAAAATGTCATAGTATCCTATGGTTAATTTCAAGACATTTTTAATTAATGGAACTTTTTTTTAAAGTTTGCAGTTTTTGAGAAAAAATAACGATGATGGAAAAAAACCGTTTTTGGGACATTTTTGCATTTTGTCCGCCATTTTGGAAGAAAAAGCACTTATATAAAAATTTTCTTTTAAAGTTTAAGAATTTTGTGCACCGATAGTTAAAGAAATTTTAAGATATTAACGCGTTTTATGTCTGAAAAAAAATTATAAAAAAAATTCAAACATTTTTCACTATTTTTGTATGCAAAAACCGCCATATTTTAGTTGGAAGTTAAAATATTCGAATTTTGTCGACGGATTCGAATTTAGCTCACTCAAAAACATAAGGAACAATACTTTTGATCAATTTATTGTTTTTTTATACCCATAAAAGTTGCGGTCAAACTCATGTTATAAAATTGATAGCTTTGGTCGTTAATGGGTTAATTCAACCAAAAAAGATGTATTTTAAAAAAGTAGAACCCTTAGCCGAAAGACAAAGTTCAAAGAAAATATTTGACTTTTCAACAAAAATAATTTTAAAAAAAGTACTTTTTAACAAACTTGTTTGTTTTTGAAAAAATTAGATTAAATTGTAACCAAATACATACATTTTTAACCGAGAAAAATAATTTTCGACTTGAAAAGACAAATTTTCAACAAAATACGTGGATTTTCAAAGAAATAGTGTAATTTTAAAATTAATAAAAATGCAACCAAAAATGTAATAGTCAGGTAAAAAACATTTCAACAAAATTTTTTAATTTTCAATCAGAGAATTTCAAACTAAAATTATGCTTTTCCAAACAAAGAATAAATTTTCAACAATGTACTTTAACCAAGTAATTAAACTTTCATATAAGAAGATTAATATTTTACTAAAAGTAATGAATTTTTAAACAAGAATCTTTATTAA
>JAAAKG020146636.1:0-10628 GCA_010014905.2 Druon quercuslanigerum
TAATATAAAAATAAATTAATATGAATGTATTAAACCAGATTGATTTTTTTCCGACTGTATTATAAATTCGGATTTTTTGCTGATGCAAGGTCGGCGAAAATTCGGCATTAGTGCCTCAGGGCCGAAAAAAGTTAAAGAAGTGCGCCTTGGGACGAAAAAAATAATAAAAAGGCCCACCTGCCTCACAATCCCTAAAAATAAAAAAAATTGAGAGAAAATTGGAATGTTTTTATTAAATTAAAAAAAAAAAAAATTTCTTCAGAAATCCAAAGGTGCGCGCTTAGTCCCAAGCATGATAAATAATAGAGTGCGCACTTACCATAGACTCACTCCTTTTTTTGGACGTCTTTAGAGTTAGCGTAAATTTGATCTTTTTTGAATAAATTTATTTTGTTATTAAACATTGACAGTGCAAACATAATAAAAAATAAATACAATTTTTTTAAAAATTAAAAATAAATAAAAATAATAAATAAAATAGTAGAATTTTAAACTATGAGTAGCTTATGAATGGCCCCTAAAATAAGAAAGTCATTAAAAAAAATTTGTGTTATACTTTCATTAAAGTTGTTTTCTTGCACTGCCATAATTAGGGAGTGGCATTAATGACGCACGATAATGACAGATGCGAAATTTACGCCAATTAGCGCATGAAACGTTGTTAATTAGCAAGGTTACTACTGAAGATGTAAAATCTTAATTTAGTACAATTTTTTCTATTTTTAGGAAGTAATTGCGGAGATTTTTTTATAATTTTTATGAGGCCATTAAATAAAGATTAAAAGAGAAAGACAAGTTAAGATTATGAATTTTCTGCACCAACGTTTTTGTAAATAAAAATGTCCAAATAAGTAATTTTATTCATAATATAATGTATTTTTAAATGTTTCTAAATAATATTGATAAGAGATAAAATTTATTTATAATTACAGATATCGAAAATACAATTTATGGGAAATTTTGTATGATTAGGATTTTTTTTATAAGATTAATTTTAAGTTTTGAAGATTTTCAAATATTTGGAAGATTTAGTAGTTTCGAAAAAATTCGAAAGATTTTAAAAAGTTTAAAACAAAAAAAAAAGATATTAAGCTTCCTAAAAAAAATATCAAATTATTAGAAAATTCTAGAAAACTTTCGATACAGTGTAAGAGGTATTTAGAAGTTTTCAAAGATTCAAAAATAATTTTAAACTTTAAAAGATTAAAAAATTTTTTTGAGCAAACCGTAGATTTTTGAAGGTTTCAAAGAACATTTTTTAAGCTTTTTGAGAATATTTTAGGGTTTCAAAAAATAGTCTTTTTTTAGATTTCCAGGAAAATTTTCCTTTGATTTCCTTAATTGGCAAGAAAGAACCTGTAAGATTTTAGGGCCAATTTTTTAATTTTGTAGAATTAAAAAAAAATGGTAAAATCAAATCATTTGAAAAGGTATTGACTTTAAACAGATTAAAAAAAAATAATTCTAAAAGATTCAAAAAGTTTAAAAACGAAATGAAAATTTTGAAAGATTTAAAAAATTAGCATTTTTTTAAATTGTCAAAGCTTTTAAATGAATCAAAAATGCCTTAATAATCTTGAGAAAATATGACATAATTTTTAACTTGAAAAATGAATCTTCAGAACAAATTGGAAAAGATTTAAAAGCAAAATTTTTCAATTTAGCAAATTTAAAAAATTTTCCGAAAAATTTCGAGTAAGTAGAGAGATATTTAGGAGTTTCACAAATATTGAAAAATAATTTAAAACTAAAAAATATGTCAAAAACTTTATAACGAAAAGTATATTTTTAAAGATTTTGAAAAAGTGTAGAAATTTGTAAAATAGTAGAAATAGTCTTTTCTTTATATTTCTTAGAAAATTTTTCTTTGATTTCCTTAATTAGCGAGAAAGAATCTGTAAAATTTTAAGACCAATTTTTTAATTTTGTAGAATTAAAAAAAATGTTAAAATTAAATCATTTGAAAAGGTATTAAATGGGGTGAAAAACTTTGAACATATTTAAAAAAAATTATTTCTAGAAAATTCAAAAAGTTTTAAAAAATGGAAATTTTGGAAGATTTAAAAAAAGAACATTTTTAAGAAATTTTTAAAGGTTTTAAGCGAATCAAAAACCTCTTAATAATCTTGAGAAAATATGACATAATTTTTAACTTGAAAAATAAATCTTAAGAACAAATTGGAAAAGATTTAAAAGCAAAATTTTTCAATTTTGCAAATTTAGAACATTTTAGAAAAAGTTCGATTAAGTAGAGAGATCTTTAGGAGTTTCAAAAAGATTGAAAAATAATTTGAAAATAAAAAATATTTCAAAAACTTTAAAACGAAAAGTATGTTTTTAAAGATTTTGAAAAAAGTGTAGAAATTTGTAAGAATTTTATAATATTTCAAAAGATATATTTAAAAAAAATTATTAGAAAAATTAAAAATGATCTTTATTTTGAAAAATTGATTCTAAGAGAATATTAAAAAATATTTCACATTTTAAAGGATTTAAAAAATTGTCAAAAAATAATCTGTAAAATTCTAAGGAAAATTACTTAATTTTTTCAGAATTAAAGAAATAGGAAAAAACGAGTCAATTGAAAAGGCATTATATAATATGCATATTCAATGAGAATTAAAAATGATAACTACAAAATACTCTTGAAATTTCCAGGAAAATTTTTAATGATTTTTTTTTTTAAATTAATTTTTTAATAAAATTTACAAAGATTACCAAACATTTCACAAGATTTCTAAAAATATCGTTGAAAAATGCCAAAATCTAGTTGAAGTTTGAACATAACAAAAAAAACTTGGAAATTTCATGCTGAATTATTTACTTCAATAATAATTTAATAATTGGCCACTAATTTTGAACGTCTTAAAATTTTAAAAAATTTACTTCTAATTTCAAATGTATTAAATTAAAAAAATATTTTATTTTTTACTGTTGTTTACTTAGAATTGCTTAAAATAAAGTATTTTAAAGAATCTTTAATTTTTCTATTTTTAGGAAGTAATTGCAGAGATTTTTTAAATAATTTTTATGAGTCCATTAAATAAAGATTAAAAGAGAAAGACAAATTAAGATTATGAATTTTCTGCCCCAACGTGTTTGTGAATAAAAATCTCCAAATAAGAAATTTTATTCAGCATAAAATGTATTTTTAAATGTTTCTAAACAATATTGATAAGAGATAAAATTTAATCGTAAACGATCACTGTCGATATCAGTAACGAAAAAATTACAGGTATCGAAAATACAATTTATGGGACATTTCGTATGATTAGGATTTATTTTATAAGATTAATTTTGTATTTTGAAGACTTCAAAATATTTAGAAGATTTAGTAGTTTCGAAAAAATTGGAAAGATTTTAAAAAGTTTAAAACAAATAAAAAAATATATTAAGCTTCCTAAAAAATATCAAATCATTACAAAATTCTAGAAAGCATTCAAGTCAGTGTAAGAGATATTAAAAGTTTTTTAATGATTCAAAAATAATTTTAAACTTTAAAAGATTTTAAAAAAATTTTTTGAGCAAACTGTAAATTTTTGAAGATTTTGAAGAAAATTGTTTAAGCTTTTTGAGAATATTTTATGGTTTCAAGAAATAGTCTTTTTTTTTAATCTTAGAAAATTTGCCTTTGATTTCCTTAATTGGCAAGTAAGGATCTGAACTATTTTAAGGCCAATTTTTTAATTTAGTAGAATTGAAAAAAAGGTAATAATCCAATCATTTGAAAAGATAACAAGTAGGTTAATAAACTTGAAATAGATTTAAAAACATTTAATTCTAGAAGATTAAAAAAGTTTTAAAAAATGGAAATTTTGGAAGATTTAAAAAAAGAACATTTTTGAGAAATTTTTAAAGGTTTTAAACGAATCAAAAATCTCTTCATAATCTTGAGAAAATATGACATAATGTTTAACTTGAAAAATGAATCTTAAGAACAAATTGGAAAAGATTTAAAAGCAAAATTTTTCAATTTTGTAAATTTAAAAGAATTTTAGAAAAATTTCAAGTAAGAAGAGAGATATTTAGGAGTTTCAAAAATATTGAAAAATAATTTGAAACAAAAAAATATTTTAAAAAATTCAAAACGAAATGTATTTTTTTCAAGATTTTGAAAAAAGATATATATTTCAAAAGATATATTTTTAAAAAAATTATTAGGAAAATTTTAAATAATTTTATGTTGTTGGAAATATTGATTCTAAGAAAATATTTAAAAATATTTCACATTTTAAAGGATTAAAAAAATTGTCAAAAAAGAATCTGTAAAATTTTAAGGCAAATTACTTAATTTTTTCAGATTTAAAAAAATAGGAAAAACCGAGTCAATTGAAAAGGCATTATATAATATGTATATTTAATGAGAATTTAAAATTTGGAAAGATTTTTAAAAACTTGAAACAAAGCATACGTTTTTAAAAATTTTTGAAAGAAGAACATTGGACAATTTTTTATGATTTTTTATTTTGACAAATTTATTTTTTAATAAAATTTACAAACATTACCAAACAGTTCACAAGATTTCTAAAAATGTCTTGGGAAAAGTGCCAAAAATCTAATTGAAGTTTGAACTTACGTATTAAAAAACTTTTAAATTTCCTACTGAATTATTTACTTCAAAATAATTTAATAATTGGCAACTAATTTTTAACGTCTTAAAATAAAAAGAATTTTACTTCTAATTTTAGAGGTATTAAGTTACAAAAATGTTTTTTTACTGTTGTTTACTTAGAATTGCTTAAAATAAAGTATTTTGAAGAATCTTCAATTTTTTCTATATTTAGGAAGAAATTGCAGAGATTTTTTAATAATTTTTATGAGTCAATTAAATAAAGATTAATAATATTTAGAAGCTTTATTTATTTTTTTAGCCTTTACAAATATGAAATCATTACAAAATTCTAGAAAACATTCAAGTCAGTGTAAGAGATATTTAGAAGTTTTTAAAAGATTGAAAAATAATTTTAAACTTTAAAAGATTAATAAATTTTTTTAGCAAAACTGTAGATTTTTAAAGATTTTGAAGAAATTTTCTGAAGCTTTTGGAGAATATTTTATGGTATTATTTTAGGGCCAATTTTTTAATTTTGTAGAATTGAAAAAAATTGTAAAATAAAATCATTTGAAAAGGTATTGAGTGGGTTGAGAAACTTTAAAAAAATTTAAAAAAAAATTAATTCTAAAAGCTTCAAAAAGAATATCTTAATAATCTTCAGAAAATATGACATAATTTTTAACTTGAAAAATGAATCTTAAGAACAAATTGGAAAAGATTTAAAAGCAAAATTTTTCAATTTTGTAAATTTGAAAGAAATTTAGAAAAATTTCAAGTAAGTAGAGAGATATTTAGGAGTTTCAAAAATATTCAAAAATAATTTGAAACAAAAAAATATTTTAGAGAATTTAAAACGAAACGTATGATTTTAAAGATTTTGAAAAAATATATATATTTCAAAAGATATATTTTTAAAAAAATTATTAGGAAAATTTTAAATGGTTTTCTTTTAGATTAAAAATTGATTCTAAGAAAATATTTGAAAATATTGCACGTTTTCAAGGATTTAAAAAATTGTCAAAAAAGAATCTGTAAAATTTTAAGGCAAATTACTTAATTTTTTCAGAATTAAAAAAATAGGAAAAAACGAGTCAATTAAAAAGGCATTATATAATATGCATATTCAATGAGAATTTAAAATTTGGAAAGATTTTTAAAAACTTGTAACATAGCATACGTTTTTAAAAATTTCGAAAAAAGAACATTGGAAAATTTTTAATGATTTTTTATTTTGTCAAATTTATTTTTTTAATAAAATTGACAAAGATTACCAAAAATTTCACAAGATTTTTAAAAATGTTGTAGAAAAAGTGCCAAAAATCTAATTGAAGTTTGAAATTATGTGTTAAAAAACTTGGAAATTTCCTGCTGAATTATTTAATTCAATAATAATTAAATAATTTAATAATAATTAAATAATTTAATAATAATTAAATAATAATAAAGTATAAGGTTACAAAAATGGTTTATTTTTTACTGCTGTTTACTTAGAATTGCTTAAAAAAAATTATTTTTAAGAATCTTAAATTTTTTCTATATTTAGGAAGTAATTGCAGAGATTTTTTATAATTTCTATGAGTCAATTAAATGAAGATTAAAAGAGAAAGACAAATTAAGAATATGAATTTTATTCACCAACGTTTTTGTAAATAAAAATGTCAAAATAAGTAATTTAATTCATAATGAAATGTATTTTTAAATTTTTCTGTGTAATATTAATAAGACATGAAATTTAATCGTAAACGATCACTGTCAATATTAGTAACGAAAAAATTACAGGTATCAAAAATACAATTTATGGGAAATTTTGTATGATTAGGCTTTATTTTATAATATTAAATATTAATTTTTTTATTTTTTAGAATTAAAAAAAATTGGTAAAAATTGAATGTTTGAAAAGGTATTGAGTAGGTTGAAAAACTTTGAACAGATTAGGAAAAAAATTAATTCTAGAAGATTCAAAAAGTTTAAAAACTAAATGGAAATTTTGGAAGATTTAAAAAAAAAGAATATTTTTGAGAATTGTCAAAGGTTTTAAATGAATCAAAATTGCCTTAATAATCTTGAGAAAATATGACATAATTTTTTACTTGAAAAATGAATCTTAAGAACAAATTGAAGAAGATTTAAAAGCAAAATTTTTAAATTTTGCAAATTTAGAACATTTTAGAAAAAGTTCGAGTAAGATTGAAAAATAATTTGATCATAAAAAATGTTTCAAAATCTTTAAGACGAAAAGTATATTTTTCAAGATTTTGAAAAAAGTGTAGAAATTTGTAAAATAGTAGAAATAGTCTTTTTTATATTTCTTAGAAAATTTTTCTTTGATTTCCTTAATTGGCAAGAAAAAGCCTGTAAGATTTTAACGCCAATTTTTTTATTTTTTAGAATTAAAAAAAATTGGTAAAAATTGAATGTTTGAAAAGGTATTGAGTAGGTTGAAAAACTTTGAACAGATTAGGAAAAAAATTAATTCTAGAAGATTCAAAAAGTTTAAAAACTAAATGGAAATTTTGGAAGATTTAAAAAAAAGAATATTGTTGAGAATTGTCAAAGGTTTTAAATGAATCAAAAATGCCTTAATAATCTTGAGAAAATATGGCATGATTTTTAACTTGAAAAATGAATCTTAAGAACAAACTGGAAAATATTTAAAAGCCAAATTTTTCATTTTTGAAAATTTACAACATTTTAGAAAAATGTATAGATATTTAGGAGATTCAAAAAGATTATAAAATCATTAAGAAACTAAAAAATATTTTAAAAAGTTTGAAACGAAATTTATATTTTTAAAGATTTTGAAAAAAGTGTAGAAATTTGTAAGAATATTATAATATTTAAAAAGATATATTTATAAAAAAATTATTAGAAAAATTTTTAATGATTTTTATTTTAAAAAATTGTTTCTAAGAGAATATTATCAAAATTTAACATTTTTAGGGATTTACAAAATTCTCAAAAACGAATCTGTAAAATTTTAAGGCAAATTACTTAATTTTCTTCAGAATTAAAAAAAATAGGAAAAAACGAGACAATTGAAAAGGCATTATATAATATGCATATTTAATGAGAATATAAAATTTGGAAAGATTTTTAAAAACTTTGAAGAAAGGATTTGTTTTTAAAAAATTTGAAAAAAGAAATTAAAAAACATATAAATATAAGATATAAGAAAAAATAAATAAGAAATAAGAAAAATAACTACAAAATTCTCTTGAAATTCCCAGGAAAATTTTTAATGATTTTTTTATTTTGAAAAATTAATTTTTGAATGAAATTTACAAAGATTACCAAACATTTCACAAGATTTCTAAAAATTTCGTGGAAAAAGTATCTAAAATCTGATTAAAGTATTATACATAAATAACTTATAAAATAATAAATAGATAACATATGTGTTTGAAAACTTTGAAGTTTCCTACTGGACCGGGAAACCGGGAAACAGCCGGAAATATTTGAGACCGGAAAAAACCGAGAAATGACAGTAAAATATTTTTTTGTTTTTATTATTATATTTAATTATTTAATCAAATAATAATTTAATAATTGTTCACTAATTTTCAGCGTTTAAATATAAAAAGAATTTTACTTCTAATTTTAAAAATGTTAAGTTACAAAAATGGTAGTATTTTAAAGAATCTTCAATTAAATTTATTATTCAGTTTAGATAGTTGAAAATGATAACGCAGATTTAAGTTTTTAACCAGAAATCTTTAGACTATGAAACTTTACGAAAGTTAAATTTTTTTATTTTTCAGTTTAAAAGAATTTTATTTAAAATTGTTAAATTGGAAAGTCTTTATGTCTTATATTTTTTTACGCATAAATTATGGTTTTAATTAATTTTAATTATGGTCTTTAAAATATTTTACTTTGTTTTACTTAATTTGCAGTTCACTTTTGATTACTTTCAATGAAAAATTTTTCAGTTTGCAGAGTTTGAATTTTTCAGTTGCAATTACCATAAAAAGTTTTTGCGAACCCATAAAAAATCGGGAATTTTTTCCGATGATTTTTTTTTTATAAATGGTGCATTGGATCAAAATGAAAAGATTTTTAAAACTGTTTAACTATTAAATAACACATTGAAAACTGAGGCATCAATTTATTTCGTATTGCTAGTCAGAAAATTGAAAGCTCGAGTTCATTGAAATGCCAATTCGTGAAAGGTCAGGTGGGCGATAAATAATAATCATTTTATCTGTGATGGCTCAAGTTGATTTGTCGCCTATTGCAGAAGATTAAATGCAATACAAAATTTAAAACTATGCAGGAAAATCGATACGTGGATTGTATAAAAAATTTGTATTTTTTTATTCACATTTAATTGAACAATAATTGTAACTTTATGACTCCCACTTTGTGTATTCTTCTCTTTGAGGCCCTTTAAAAGTATCAGAAAAAAATAGAAGCCTGAAAAGATAGAATGTTTTTCTTATTATCTAGTGAGTTTATTAGGGCCCTGATCGGGTGATGGGTAGCCCGTCTAAACGAACAAAATTGGTAAGTGTCACATTCAAATTTTTTTTTAGATTTTTAATAAGAACCAGGTTGTTTAAAAGTATAAAACATGAACAATTAACTCTAAAAAGAACAAATTTTTTTTCGTTATCTATTCTGTCCTATCGGGCCCTAATAGGGTGCTGGTTAGTTATTAGGACAAAAAATTGTTTTCAGTTTAGAATTAAAATCGTCTTTTGGGTGAAACTCTTTCATTACAAAATAAACTAATTTAAGATTTATTATTCTAGTTTAAATTAAACTATTTTTATTTTTATTTAAATTAAAACTTTTTGTTAAAACATATTTTATCTAGAAAATTATACTGTCTTGTAAAAAGCACAGCACAACCCAAAAAATATTCTTCAACCCGAGCTAAACCACTTCACTCATACGTTTTTCAGGTCGCTGAATCCGAATCCAGGGTCAGTTTGACCCCGTCAGGTCAGGATCAAGGTCAATGGAAAATCAAAATGTATAAAAACATTGTATTAAAAAAGCGTATTCTCTCAGAAGCTTTCAAAATCGCTGAATCCGAATCCGCGGCCAATTCGACCTCATCAGGTTAATATGAAGGCCAAGTAAAGGTCAAAATAAAGAAAATCATTGAATTGGAGAAAACTAAAGGATAGGAGAAAATCCCTACTCTCAGACGTTTTTGGGGTCAGTGAAACGATACCTGGATCAGACAGACCCCATCAGGTCAGGATCAAGGTCAAGTGAAGATCAAAATGAGAAAGGACCATTGAATCGGCGTCAACCACTAATGTAAGACATTTTGGGGATCACCAAATCAGAATACGAGGTCATTTTTACCCCATTAGCTCGGGATGAAGGTCATCCCAAGGTCAAAATTGAGAAAACCATGGAATTGGAGAAAACATCTACTCTTAGACGTTTTTGGGGTCACTGAGACCCCGTATTCAATTTCAGCGACCACAAAAATATCTTAAGTAGTTTTTTACGTCGATTCAATGTTTTTTTCTCATTTCGACCTTCACTTCACTTTGATCCTGGTCTGATGGGACCCAAATGACCTTGTATTCGGATTCAGCGAACCTAAAAACGTATGAGAGTAGAGGTTTCTTCCGATCCAATGGTTTCCTTCATTTTGACCTTCACTTGACCTTTACCCTGAACTCATGGGGTCAAAGTGAATCCGGATTCGAATTCAGCGACCACGAAAATCCTTTTGGTTTTAAAATTCAACAATTTTGTATAAAAATAATTTATTTCGTATAAACCTCTTATTTTTTGGTAAAACATCAATCTTCCACCTGGAAAATTCACTTTTTTGGTCAAAAATTTAACAATTAGGTTAAAAATTCATCTACTCGGTTGAAAGTCGTAAAAGTTTGTTGAAAATTCATATTTATTTAAGATTAACCTCCTTGGTTGAAAATTTAACGACTCCATTTTTAGAAAAATAATTTTCCTATTTAAAAATAATTTTTTGCGTTGAACTCTTTTGCTGAAAATTGTTTCTTTTTTGAGATTGTAAGGTAACTCTCCATCCCCTTACGACTAGCAACCCCTAGGGCAGAGCCGAATATCAGGTCCAGCATCTAGGCGC
>JAAAKG020146637.1:0-10627 GCA_010014905.2 Druon quercuslanigerum
CGGTTTTTTATGTAAGTGGTATGGAATGGAAGTCATGTAAACCCTTAGGGGACACATTATGAATAAAGAAGAAGAATAAATATAGTAATAATAATATATAGTATTTAACCAAACCAGATCATTTTCTAAAGAAACAGCTGAATTTGAACCGACGGTTTTTGAAGCGTAAATACGAATTTCAAAAAATTTCTTTTTAACCAAGTAGTTGAACTTTCTTCCAAATTGATTAAAATTTAATAAAATAGCTAAGTGTTTACAGAAAATATAAAAGTTAGTGTTATTTCAAGCTCTTTTATTTCTTTTTTTTCTCTGAAAATTTTCATGAGAAACAAATGAAAAATCTCAATTTTGAAATGTATGACAAACCACCGAGATTGTGGGCTAATCGACTTTGTCGGCTATTTGGCTACGACACACGCACGCACACACACACACACACACACACACATTATGGTGGGAGCAAAATAGTAAAAATAGAATTATTTAACCGCAAATGGAATCACTAAATATTCGATAGAAGAATTATTCGGAAAAAAATCATTTTTCTGAAGAAGAAGATGAATTTTCGACGAAAAAGACTTAAAAAAAAGAGCTACCAAGTTTTTTCAAAGTGGCATAAATCTCTCTATGAACCTCGCAATTTGCAAATGAACCTTTAAGCTTTCCAAAAGACAGATGATAAGTTTATGGGAGGTCGAATCGAAAGCTTTCCCGTAATCAATCCAGGCCATCGATAGGTCACGCTGGTAGGATGCTGCATCTTTGCAGACACATCTATCTATAAGCAGGTTCTCTCGACATCTTGCTACACCTTTCCTTGACCTGCTTTGTTCATGCATTTCTTGCCACACATGTCCGATTGCCCGAACAATCCTATCATTTAGGATAGATGTAAATATCTCATAAAGTGTGTTCAGGCAAGTGATTGGCCTATAATTTTTTGGGTCAGCTAAATTGCCCATTTTCGGCAGGAGCAATGTGTGCCCTTCTATCAGCCACTCCGGAATTGCTTCCTCTAGCTTCAAATATGGGGTGAAAATACGACCAGATGCGGAATAGTTTTTAATACCTCTCAATACTTTTTTCACCTCCTCTGTAGTGACGGTTGGGCATTCTTCCTTAGGTGTTTTTATGAGGTCATCACACAGCTCCTTGAAGCTATTGATGTTCTCTGAGTCTTCTTTCAGTCTATGTTGCACTTCGTAGAATTCTCCTCAAAATACTTTGACCATTTCCGGTTTGAGCGGGTGGTGCGACAGTAACTGGAGGGTCTTGGAAGAGTCGAGATAGATCTGAGAGATACTGTTGGTTTTCTCTGACATACCGCTCTCTCCGCTCTAGACTTCTCTTAGCGTTAGATAGTATCCGTATTCTCTCAACAATATGCTGCCTGATGGTCAGCAGATTTGACTTGTTAAGTGTGTGATAACGGATCCGGAACTTTCTAGCCCAGCCTATCTTTATGGCGAGTTGATTCATTCGTCTTTAGGTCTTATGATCAACCGTTGGTTATGTTTTACAGTTCGCATCGGCCACAGCTCTCGCTGCCTTATACGCACAACAGTTGATAGTCAAGAGGTCGGATTCTTCGAAAAAATACCCACGAAGCTCTTCATCCATTTCCGCTAGATCTTTTGGCTTAGGAGAAATCTGCGTCTTAATGTTTCTCCGGGTCATAAAGCACCACTCGTGCTCTATCGGATGCCTGCCCATCGTTGGTCTTGTCACCTCTCTTTTTCTGCTGCCGGCTTGTTCTGGCTCTGTTAGAGTAAGTACTGCCCTTACATAGCCCCTTTTTCAGTACTTCAGCATGATTTCGCAGACTTTGAAATTTCGTAGCATTCTAAGAAGTCGTCATTTTGTCGCCCTGTCCACCTAAAAGCCCCAAGATTTCACCGGACTGCCGCATTGATTCCAGCTCTATTGGCTCCCCCTGCTCTAGAGTGGTCGGCATTGTTGGCCGACCCATTGCTGGGAGCCCTGCGCGTTCTATTGTTTTGAACCGCACTTACTACAGCTATTTTTGGTTTTATCATTGCTGTTCTCACGAGAAGCTAAGGAAAAGGGTTCTTCCATCCTTGTAGAGCCCCGCATACAAGGATAAGGCTTCTTACTCTGAGAGGTCGCCCGGTATCTCAGAGTCACTATTCTGGACACTTACCCAGGTGCCATTAAGCTTTCGGCAAGGCTTTCACACCTCCGATTCGAGGTACTTCCTTCAAGACCACACCTCGACAATTATCCGCGACTGCCTTTTAATTACAGTTTAGTATATAAGGACCCCATAAGGAGATACGTCTATACATATATGCGTGTAGAGGTATCACTATAAGATTCGTAGACAAATCCATTATAGCCAGCGAGTATAGTCGTTTAGAAAGATTGCAAAGCGTGCGTACCGAAATCCTTATTTTGATTATGAGGTAAGATTATGTAATATTGCGAAAACAGTGGAATCAACAAAAATTGTGTACCTAAAAAACATATACAAGTTTCTTTTACTCAAATTTTTATCGCATAGGTTTTTGTTTTATTCGTAAAAAACAACATTTAAAATAAAAAAATTTAATTTTTTGACAGACGACACATCTATGAAAGAAATGGTTTGAAAACAGTTGTTCATCAAAAAAGCTACATATTTTTCACAAGACTAATTTTTTTGCAGAAATTAACAATGACAGTGAGACCTACATAAATGAATTTTATATACAATTCATATGAAATTGTTGATCATAATGCAAATCAGTTGACATTGTGGACAACCTCGTGTGCAATTTACGATATACGTGATGAGAATGCGTTCGCTACAGCTGAAACGGCTTTAACAAATGGAAAATCACAATCATCTAATTACAGTTATCGATAAATTGACGTTAGATTTTAAAAGTTTTGTGCAAGCGATTACAGTTTGCAAGCACAGTGGTCAGATTATTGTTCATCTACCGTATTTTTTTTTAATTATATTTTTTTTATTCTAAAACACTGTAATGAAGTTTTCGAGATTAATCCGGCAAAATAGAGAAAAACTTCACGGCGTCAAACCGAAGCCAGAACCGAGCATAATTCAAGTCGCGCGCACGTGTCAAACAAAAGCGGAGATGGGCAGAATCGTGGGTACACTCGAGTATGCCGGACCGGAAAGTCGGAAGGTCCAGCGGCGAACAGCAGCAAGTAAACGCATTTGCAGCAGCCGAGTGGCTAAAAAGTAAGTGGGTTTTGTTCCAATGAGTTCCAACTATGAGTATATATATACTATGAGTATTTTTTCCGCCTCGACTTCGATTCGTATTCGAATCCTGTTCCTGTTTCGCGATTGTTTTAAGTGGGGTTAGAGTGAGCGATTGAGAGAGACCCCCGCGTGGCTCGAAGCTTGGAAGGACGCTCGACTCAAGGGCCGGTAGTAGCAAGTCAAGCGAGCGAATCCTTCCTACGACCAAGCAGCTCGAAGGCCGTGAAAACGGGTGTTCATAGAGCATGGCGCCTGTGTCTCTGGCCATCCTCACACACAGCACGCGGGTTTCGCAAATTGGGTGGCTCTCCGCGTCTGTTCGCGTCAACGCGATGCTTAGTAGGCCTGGCAATACGAGTTTGCGAACTTAAAATTAAATAGTAGTAGTTTCGATCAGAACCAGAATTTCGAAGATTGTATCACGGTTCACATTCTTCTTGAATTTCTTGATCCCTTACACGTTTCAACATGGTAAGCTTTTGTCAAATTGATTCGCTACCCTCATCAGCCGGCTTACTGCTGTCTCAAATAATTGGCCCTATCGCCTCAAGTATCTTTGAATTTTGATTATTGGATTCCTCATTAGCCATAAGATTATTTGTTATGCAAAAATATTTCTCATGTCTTTTTAAATTATCAAGTCAAATTATCAAATTATCAAGGAGGAGCTGGAGAAGGAAGATGAATGAGGAGGAGAAGGAGGAATAACAACTCATATACGTAGAGACCTTTTGTTAGAATTAATAAAAACAATGAATTAGAATTCAGTATAATATAGTTCAAAACTAGTAAAAATCGAGGTTTTATTAAACTTATTCCTGTTAAAGTACCGACGTTTGATATTATCACACGGGTATTTAAAACACAAAGATGACAAAGTTGTATTCTAATTATGAAACTTTATAAATTTCCATTTCAAGAATTTAAACTTTAAAGAAATTATATTCTTTTTACTGAGTCCCGTGTAGGAATCCAATTAGGAATCCGGCCGGGTCCTGGCCGGATAGACCCGGTTTAATACCGGCCGGGTTCCGTTCGAGTAATCCGACACACAGTGATTTAATTGAAAATAATAATTATCCGTGCACTAATTGGGATTTGCAAGCTAATTACTGAGATAAGGTTGACTTTATTTGTGAACTTGAAAGAAATGAGGCGACGTGAGTTGAACTTCCATCCTCGTCCGAGGTGTCAAGCTTCAAATCTTTGAGTTACTAAGCATATTTCTGCTGTTGCACATAGCAGAAGCGAGAAAAGTTTTATTTAATAAGTAAAAACATTAGCGAATTCCCCGCCATAAGATCTAAAGAGGGATGGCCCGACCAGTAACCGGAGGGATTCGGACTAGGTTCTACGAGCAAAATCTAGCTCGGCCGGTTCCCAAACGGTTCCTGTCCATGCAACCCAGCCAGGGGTAGCCCGACCGGGATCAGACCAAAAACCTACTTGAAGTGGCGCCAACCAGGGACATTTCTGCAGGTGATTTTTGAAAAATCGTTTGAATAATAAAAATAGTGAATATCGTAGTCACAAAAACGTACTTTTTGTGCAGAATCATGAATAGTTTCTACAAAAATGTTTGATACAGACGGTTTATATTTGAGCCTTAAAATTACTTTCATTAAAAAAAATTGTAATAAATAAATTGCTAAACAACTCACTAGCCTGGCCTTTTAATATATTTATGTTGATTTCATTTAGGTAATATTAATAGTCCAATCCAAAACAGGCAGAAAGTTGACTGGAGCTTCTTTTCCATCAAGAGATTTAATTTTGCGAACGTAGTCGGTTTATAAGGTGGAGATTCTTTATTTTAACAGGAGAATATTATTTTGATAGTATTAAAGGTATAAATATATTTTGTTAAAGAACGCGAACAAATATTTTAGGTCACTAAAATTAAAAAAGCATCTTAAAAACAAGAATTTCAAACATTGTTTTGCAAACAAATTCTTGGATAACTTTAGGAATTTTTTATATTTTTAACATTGTACTAAATATACTTAACTGCAAGATTAATTTTGTGTGCAGAGTAATTGCAAGATTAAAAATTCAAACCACTAAATAGCACTAAAATTTAATAAAATAATATGTGCAATAAAATATATAATGTATAAATTTTAAAAGTGAGTTTTAACCTATGGATATTGTGTAAAAAGGTTTTTAATGTTAATGAGAAGAAAGAATTGGAAAAATCAGGATAAAAATATTTCCACAAATAAAACAATAATAAGAAAATAACAGAAATAGACTTTTAATTATACAAATATAACGTTTGATAAATATAAGCATGAAGATCACTATTTACCATGGCGTAAATATTAAATGGCGTAACTCCACGAAAATATTTCTGATATATGAATAAGACAATTGCTACACGGGTCATGCGTTTCTAGTCTCATAATTTCTTTATTTCAAATATAATAATAATATAATAATAATCAAAATATAAAAATAGTAATTGGCTTTATTTGCTTTATTTACTTGTTTACACAACGGATTTTAGAAGACTTGCAATATCTAAAATCATGGGGTACGATAAGAGAAAGAAAAAAGTTTACGTCATAAGGGACGAAGCTATTTGAAGCGAATATACAATTCTTTATTTCATTTATCTTTTTCCAATGAAATTTTGCTTATGACCCCGGGATACGATGTCGGTGCGTACTAAAGGGGGCATGAGTCAATGAGAGGAAATTATAAAACATTTTTAAATTTAATTTTTAACCATTTAAGTGCACTGACACATAGTAGGTTTTGATTCGCGGACAGGGTTTTTTGCAAACTTTTTCCGTAGTTTCGTCCCCGCGCGGTATTTTTATTTTATTCCTAACATTTATACATCCCGTAAAATTATTGAATTAATCTGCTTCTAAGCCACAAAATTGTATGATTAATAGCTTTTTATGTTTCAACAAATTGGGGCGTATATGGCCAACCCGATTTCCAGTAGGTCAATTGAGGGGTCCAATATAGAAAGGGCACAGAAACGAATTTCGCGACGATCATAGCCGCTATACTTAGCTAATACTTAGAAAACACTTAACTGGAAGAATGAGTGTATGTTCCCTTTCTGTTTTAGGGTATCTCAATTGGACTTTCACTTCCGTACAACCTTTCATACGGGGAATTTTTTAATAAAAATAAAGAGTTAAAAAATGATTTTCAAATGAAAAGATTGAAATTTTCAATTTAATTTTATAATCATCTCGCTTTATTTAAAACGCAACATTTAATTACATACCCAATATATAAATTAAGAACAGGTTAGCAAACTATATATTATATAGAATGTAAAATTAAAATCAGTATTTAAAAATTACTTAGAAAAAAATATAATACCTAATCTTATAACTAAAAATATTAAACTTTCAAACAAAAATATATAAATAAAATTATTTAATGTAATTAAATTTCTTACTATTAAATCTTTATTTTACAAAAAAATTATAAAAATGTAATACAATGCATACATTTTTAACTGAATAGTTGAATTTATAACTGAAAAAAAATTTAATCACAACATACTGTACATTAAATTCTGAACAAGAAGATTAAATTTGCAATAAAAAAATCAATTACGAACAAAAAAGATCAATTTTTCACCAAGATACTAATCTTTAAAAAAATGTCAAATTAATTAATTTTCAACAACAGAAAAAAATGTTACAGAAAATAAGAATTTTCAGCTAAACAATTAATTCCACCGAAATCTTAAATAATATTAAAATAAATAAGATGAGTTTTTATTTTAACAATTGGGATTAATTTTCTGCTAACAATCATCAAATAACGAATATAATAGTTTCATAATCAACCTATTTGTTGAATTTTTATTAAAAAAATATTAATTCTCGAGAAAAAATGTAACAGCTAATGACGGTTCTTCAAAAAGTATAAATTTTTGTAGATGCAAGTATGAACTTGCAACGAAAAAAATTATCTTCAACCAAAAATGAAATTATAATAATTAAATATTTTTTTTTTTTTTGATTAAATAGTGAAATATTTAACTGCATTTTCTTTTTCCATCTTAAAAAATTCAATAATTCAATTCTTTTTGGGTCGAACTGATCTACCTACTGGTTTGTTTGGCTGATATACCCAATGCGCAGGCTTCTTTTTAAACAATTTTGCCACTTGGGGATTGTCTCCTATTGGAACGTCAAGGGCTTCGTCTTGACCAATGTAGCTAACATAGTGCGTGACTGTGTTTACTTTTGCTCGATCATTTCCATCACGATCAGGTTGATCCTTAAATAGTCCAATCAAGACTTGTTGCTGACTTCCTACCCTTTTTATTAATGCCAAGGCGTCGTTATTGACTCCGGATAACACATATTTTGCTAGGGGGGGTATGGCGAATTTTCGTCCATTCCAATGTTTCAAATAAATTCCTGAGTTGGGAAGAAAAGTGTATAATTGAATTAAAAGTACTCGGTGAAAGTTTCTAATGGGATAGAATCGAAAAAGTTGAAGTTCGACAATGTTTACTCCAAATACTACAGAATAGGGGGGCGTACTGGGAGAAGTGAAGCTGATGTGAAAGGCTAGTATAATAGGAACGTCCACGGTTTCCATTTTAAAATTTTTCGCGATTGGATTAGACAATCCTAATGGAGTGTCAAGTGCTTCTTGTGGTTCTATTCCGCTAACCGTGCGGCTGAACACGTTTATTTTTGCTCGTATCCCGCGTGGACCAGAAAGCATATATAATCCACGTAAAGCAGTATTTGTATTTCCTATTACTTCGATCATTGCCAAGGCGTCACCATTCATTGTTGAGATTAAAAAGTGTACTCCTGTCAGCTCGCCCTCGATAATATGCGTCAGATTTTTTAAATAAAGCCCTGTACCGATAACAAACTCGTATAATTGAATTCCAAGTTCCTGTTCTTCATTATTTACCGGATAAAATCTTTCATATAGAAGTTCTTCAATTGTCATTTGAAATAGTGTAGAATAGGGGGGACTGCCAGAAGAAGACGTGGGCCTGACATGAGTAGAAGTGGCATGAGTAGAAGACATGCCAGAGTCTATAGGCATATTAGGAGCATAGTGCATGCCAGGATAAGGCTGCATGTCATAAGTAGGATACATATCAGATTGAGGCTGCACGTTATAATTCGGATACATATCAGGGTGACTCTGTATCCCATGGGCAGGATACATAGCAGGATAATTTCCCATGCCAGGAACAGAATGCAGGGCAGAAAAATGCTGCATTTCTGTAACAAAAAACAGAATAGTAAAAATTTTAGACGTATGCAATCATACCGGGAACACAGAAAAATTATGTCTGAATCTGACTCTAATTTGAGGGCACCATTACATAAGGTTATCACATAAGGTTATAAGGTTATGATTACATAACGTATCGTTTTTCTATACGTATTGAGAACATAAAAAAATTAAATATTTTGATAAACCGCACACAAGATGAAAAAGAAATTAAATAAGCAAAGTTTTGATTAGAATGTGCCCATTCAGCGGGCAGATGTTTTTAATGCTAATGTTAATTTTTAAGGATAAAACATACACTACACGTCCTATTAAAAGTGATTCATAACAAATATGTTGATCTTTTTTGCTTGCACAATTTTTTTCTTTACATTTTTTTCGTATCTTGCATGTGTTTGACCGAAGAATGGAATATTTTATTTTTTATTATTTTTTCTGCAATAAAAATTTGAATTTCCGATTTTTCAAATAACTTTAACAAGTTACTATGATAATCTTTTAGCGCTTTTAAAAACCAACGTTTTTCCCCCACTGACTTTTTTGATATAGTGCGTTGTTTGACTTAAAGTGTTCATTTTCAAATCTTAAAAAAAATCGGTTTAAAAAATTTTCAAAATGTAATCACTTTTTGAATTTTTATCCAAAATGGTTGGCTAACAAACCTGACCTTCCATTTCAGACACTTAAAAAGTATATCGAAGGCCAATCTAAATCTGTTAATTTTTTCGAAAGTTATGGTGCTCACATACATACATACATATATACATACTTACATGCATACATACACACAAAAAGACATACATACAGACAGACACATTCGTAAAAACCTGTTTTTCGGGTCCAGAGGGTCTCAAAACGTGGACATTTGAGAAAAACTAGGCGGGTCAAACTTTACACATGTCTAACACCTTCTCTGATGAGAATATTAAAACAATGCATTCTGATTTCGAATCCGGCCTGTTAATTAACGTATAATTGAATTGTTCTGTGAAAAGTGCGACTGAATCTGCTATTTCAGTTTTAATCTTTGGAGAAATGTACTTTTTTATCCAAGCGAATTTTATTATTAGAAGCAGTCAACGGTTTCTCTAGGGTTGCTGATTTTAAATCCAAAATAAAAATTTCAAATTCAAAAACCAATGGTTTATCTTCAGCTAGCCTAAACTCACGGCTCAGCCTGCGAGAGGGATTAGTAAGGGTAGTGGCAAAATCGACAAAGTGCTCGCTTATTAAATCAAAACATACCTATAACCTGCCCAGGGACATGATCTATTACTGTAAAAATGTTCACTACTTTTCGTGTTCAGAAGATATAAGGGGCCAAAAATACAGATTTTCGCATTATATATCGCAGACTCTAGCTACTCCCTCTTCGAAGACGTTGTGTAACATCAAGGAGGGAGAACTGGAGTGAGGCTACAAAAATAGCAACCGAACCGTAAGCCTAAAACCCTCTGAAACTTGTCCGATAGTTCGATTCCAAACAGAATAAAATTCTAAGTTATTGGAATTTTATTCAGTTAAGGTCTCTCTGCAAGAGCCCAGTTAGATATCATCCTCTGATGCTGTTAACAAAAGACACTTATCTTAAGGAATATCTGCGTCAAAAGTCCCTCGTTTTGCGTTTTGGAATAATAAACATTTTGTTTTAAGGTTGAAGCCTCGACTTACTTGAATTATTGTATACTCTCCATTTTTACCTCTGCTTTCTCGAGTGTCTACAGAAAGAAAACCAGTGATTTAGGTAAAAAAAAACAGAGGCTAAAATATTTATGATCTGTCGATCACCCTCTAAATTATGTACAAGAGACTTAGAGACTAGAAACCCCCTATACCCTGTTCCAAACACATCTTGCTGAGTAAAGGCTAGACGATAAATAATATTCTTGGAATAATAAATAAGACGTTAGTGTCTTTCTAAACTCTGTATTTTCAAACGTCTCGTAGAGGCTCTTCCCTTATTTCCGCCGTCTAGCTAAGGCACCATAACAATAGCGACCGACCGGTATACCGAGTGGCCTCAAACTCTTGTTGCGTAACCGCCCGACCTTATATATATATATATATATATATATATATATATTATATATATTATGTACATTCACGGGAGTATCACATTTTTAACCGTTTCCGATTACGTCAGCAATAAAATAAAGA
>JAAAKG020146638.1:0-10627 GCA_010014905.2 Druon quercuslanigerum
TTTAATTGAATTGTAATTGTATCTATTATGCGAGTCTCTAATTTTAGTTTGAACTAGATTTCTAATTCTGCGGAATTTGGCTTGTATGATGCTGTTCTTAGTTCAGGCAAAGCCTGTCAATCCTAAAGTTAAAAAAATTTCCAATAATGTCAAGAAACATCCTTCTCTAAAAAAAGGATATTTCTCTAACGTAAGTGACAACATCTCCAGCAATTCGACAAGAGCCTGGCAACTTAACGACGACTTCAAATAAGTACCCTTACAGCAAAATAAAATCCTTGACATATCCCTTGGATATCTCAGCAGGATATTTATTATCCTGACAAATGGCCTCAAAATCTATCAGGATATCGGTGGCATGTTCCAAGGATATCGAAATTTCCGCCCCGTACGTTACCCACTCAATGTCCTGTGTGGGATATACACAATTTTAGTAGTGGAATCCAATATTTCTGAAATGAATATTCATTAAAATATGTAGAATGCCTGAAACCATCAAAATTCACAAACATCCGTTTGACAGAAAACCACTTTGTACAAATCTCGAAAATTCGGTTTCTTTTAAAACCCTATCTCAGTATAATTAGCAAAAAATTATCGCACTTTTCAACAGCAAAATCAGTTTTTATGATATAATAAAAATCAAACTAATATCTACTGTGTTTGTTTGTATAATATAAATGACAATTGATTATAATTTGTGATAAATATTCGAGAAATTGTTGAACTTTGTTAAAGCGTGACTTATAACTGCGCGAAAGTTTTCGCAAACTGGCAGCTATGATGGCATTTATCTAAAAATGACTTTAAAGGGGACTTTACAATTATTGTATTTTATAATGTTGTACTTTGTACAAAATCTCCTGAAAAATACCTAACATTGTGAAATTATTTCTTATTTTATTTGTATGATTGATTATAAATATAATTAGCAGTAGATATATCTGGATTTCCAGTAATATACTAAAGTATAGAATTGGGATATCTAGGAAACATCCTTGGCATATAAAATTGGGAAATTAATGGGATATCCTGAGGATATTTTGATATATCCTTGGGACATTCAAAGGATATCGAGAGTTCCACCCTACACGATATAATTTAGGATATCCCTAAGATCTCCTTGAATACGCTCAGGATATCCTGGTAGATAAATGGGATATCCAGCTGATATCTCATGCTGTGAGGGTATCAATAATAACAAAATTAAAGATTAGGTCTTCCTCTAGCAAGCAAGCAAGCTCCGAGAAATTAGTCAACCCGCGCACATTTCAGAAAATGATGCGAAAGCCAAGGCATATCGCGGACATATGGATTACCTACCGAACTCTCTGCAGGCAAGAGTTAGGAAACCGGGTTCCCTGTTTTGCTCGGTGGTTTATTTGATTTGCCAGAAGTCTTGCTGAATAACCTATAAATTTGATCGGCAGTGGAGGTGAACAATAAGGAACCAGGAAAATTTTGCCTTGCTCTGGCAGTTTTCTTGACTATGTATGGGGGATCAGGAACACTGTCAAGGAAACTAGTATTTTCTAAATTTGATTCCCTTGGTGTGCATCAATTTATGAATCCATGAGAGGCTTATAAGGGCCACCAGTCTCTTTCCCTTTATAAAAGCCTTAAATCTGGTATCTTTCCCTCTACTATGTCTTTTAGCTATGAGTACTGACTGATGCCGATGTTATTCTCTGCAATTAGTTCTTGCTTTTCTATAATTAACTGCTTATGAAAGTGAGAGTGCAACTTAATCAAAACAAGGCGAGCATCGCGCACTTTCCCCAGCCAAAACGTGTCTGTAATGTTCTTAGCCGAGATCGATATATCCACTTCTGAGAAAGTGTGAACAAGACAGTTTGGCAGGTCTTTATTGTTTTCAGGATTGTCAGGAAGTTTGCGTATAATTAGGTTATTAGCACAAACACTCCTTTGGAGAGAGGACTTTTCACTTCTCAATGTAGATATCTCTACAGTTTGAGACGAATTACTCTTTTCCAGCCTGCCACATTTGGCTTTCAGCATCTGTGACTTCACAACAAGCGAATCTAAATCAGTTTTCAGTTTAGAGATAGTTTTTTTTAACAGTCCTAACACCCTTCTTGGTTTCAGCAGTATCCGCTTTTTTAGAGGTTAAAGGTTAATTTTCTCGGAAATGGCAATACAAAGCTAAGAAAATCTGCACAAAAATATGACGTCATATAATCCCCGTCAAATACCTTTTTCCATTTTTCCTACATATATTTACATTACTTAATTAACTAGATTCCATACGCCTTTTTAAGCTACCCTAATTGCTATTTTAGTTGGAAAAGACTGATAACAAATCTGCCCACAGCGCGTGTATATTCTCATCGCGCGCAAGCCTTTTAAAATTAAAAGTCAAAGCATCGACAACTGTCATTTGGTGATTGTGAATTCTCATTTATTAAAGCTCCTTCGGCTTTAAAGAACACATTCTGAACACGTATCTTATGTTTCGCACATTGATTTTTAAATTTTATTCTGAGCCACCCTGAAAAATTTATATCATATCAATGGATTTATATTGTTACCATTCATAATATGCATTAGTATTTGAAAAAAGTATTATTATCATTAAAAAGATGCGCATTATATTAAAATAAAAATTATTATTTAACATTTTACTACACCTTGTGCCGTTTTTCCATAAATTTAATGTGTTTACGTTCAATGTAGGTGTAATTTAGGCAGTCTGTTGTTGTGTCTGCAGACTACAGGCTACAGACATTGGGGTCTTCCAGATGATCTTACTAACTACATACCTTACTAAATTATTAATTAGTCATTGTGTTACATTCTGTAACTAATCCCTTGCAAAATTATTGTTTAATTATCTATAGTATTTTTACGGTAGCTATCTAATCACTATGTAATCTCACCTCTTGTGCCATCACCAATTATTAAAATTAATGATCAGAATGGAAGATTATATTAGTGAAATTTAAAATGACCCTATCACAATTTAAAAGCACACTTTGTATGAAATTTAATATATCATGAATAGAATAAACTTACAATACAGGTGTATTTAAAATCATATTTGTAAAGGTTGTATATACACTGTGACCCTTTTTAATCTATAATCCCAAATATCTTCTAAGATATTTTATTTACGAAGAAATGGTTCGGAAAAAGATTTACTAGGACCGAGGGGGACATTTGACTGTACCATCAATTTTGAGCTTGTGATCAATTTTAAAGGTCAAATGGAGAACCCCTATTTTTGACTGCAAATTTGAAAAGAGCGGGAAATTTCAAGTCAATGATAAGCTGTGGAAAAATGTTTTTTATGACCTTGGAAAAGTAAAAAAATAAGGTCAAATGTCTAAGAAACGATCAGATATCTTCTAAAATACTTTATCTACGAAGAAATGGTTCCGACAAAGGTTGACCAGGACCAAGGGGGACATTTGACTGTACCATCAATATCTTGAAGTCAATTTTCAAGGTCAAATGGACATAAGACCCTTTTCTTAAATGAGAACCCCTACTTTTTACTGCGGATTTGAAAAGAGCGGGAAATTTCACGTAAAAAGTGGTCGGTGGAAAAATGGTTTTTGTGGCATTGGATGGGTAAAAAATTATAAAAACCATTTATAGTCAAATCTCCCCCTCGGTCCTGGTCAGCCTTTATTCGAACCATTTTTTCGTAGATAAAGTTTTTTAGAAGATATTTGGGATTATAGATTAAAATGGTTCACCGTGTATAAGGCTAATAAATCTTAAAACTAAGGAAAATTCTGTGTTGTGACATAAATAGTTTCTATCTTTCCACTCGATTATAATGAACAAACAAAGCTGTGTAATCAGAAACTGCTTAGTATAGTATATAAGTTCAGAATTCTTTAAAAATTAGATTTTAATTATATATCGTTTCACTCACATTTTAAATATGAAGATCATTCTACACTTTACCTGCATGGTTTTTTTAAACTCTGCAAGTAAGTTTAGTATAATATTAATATCAGAGCAAGTGTCTTTAATTATGGAATTTTTCACAAGATAAACCCGTCACATATTACGTATGAATATTATTATTAATAATAAAAGAAATTTGCTACTTGCTTTGCGATTTGAAAAAGATAAAAGATATGTAAAGCTCCAGGCGGAAAATTCCGTGATCTAGACTACTAACTAGACTGCCGAGTATACAGAAAAATGCATCTAGGAAAAATTCATTATTTTGAGACCAAATTTTGGCTTATTCCAAGAGTCTTGGGGTGTTGGATCGAACTTCCACCTACATGATCAAAAGTAAACACTGTGTGGTAAAAACCACTTTTCGCTCTGCGCCATATGTCCGAAGTCATTATAGTAATCAGCAAATCAGAAAAACAACGAATTTTTAAACAAATTACTGGAATTTTCAACTAAAAATTTGCAATTAAATTTTCATTCAGAAAAATTAATTCATAAGGTAAAGAAACGTTCTTTAAACAAAATAGTTCAAGCTTTAACAAAAGAAATCAATTTTGAACAAAACTTAAATTTTGAGAAAAGAGTTGAACATTCTACCAAGTGGTTATATTTTTGATCAAAAGATAAATTTTTTACAAAAAAGGCAAATTTTTAACAAAATGTGTGCATGAAGTTTTAACCAAAAATTTAAATTTTCAAACTGAATAGTAGAATTTTTTAAGCAAACGAGATGAATTTATTCAAAAATATAATAGTAGAATTTTCAGTTGAAAGTAATGACCTTTTAACCAAAAAGATTTGGATTTTCTTATTGGATTCTATTAATTCAGTTCGCATTTAAGCGAAAAAACAAGAAAAAGGGGAAGTGTCTTAAAAATTATCAAAAAAATATGAATTCTTTAAAAAGGGGGAAAAGGGGAAATAGCGTGAGTTCGGAAATATTAAAGCGTTTTTCAAATTTATTAGGTTATTATTGTACTGTAAAGCCGTAGGGCGATCTTTCACAACATTCTCAAAGGTTAAAATTTATCATCAGGAAACCTAATAAACGTAAACTAAGTTCGTAACGTTATTTGATTTAAATTGGTAATTTAGTTTATTGATGGCTGCTCAATCTACGATTAACTGACAAACAAATACAACCACAAATAAAATACAATTGAGAGTAATTCGACGGGACACTGTGAAATATTACCTTAAATTCGTAAAACTTATTAGCTTTCCTTAAAACTTTTTATCTTTCCTCTATATATTTGATGATTTGATTAAACTAACCTAAGGCTTACACGACTAAGTACAATTATTATTTTATGTGACTAATACGCGTTGTGAAATTAAAATATATAAAACATTAGGTAATTATTATTATAACTCAATCGCTCATTACCATTTATTTTGTCCAAATAACCAAAAACAAAATCTCTTGACAGGTGGGTGACAATTCAGCCAAAAATTCGACAATACTCGAAATACAAAACAAAACAGTCTCATAATTATAAATTTTCCTTTAATTCTCAATGTGACACTGCAAAGCTCATTTGCGTTGCAACTGAAAACCTAGATGCAAAAACTTTGATGCTTTGACGTGTTTTTTCTATAATCTGCAATTAGAACAGCTCCTGCTTATAAAGTTACTATTCGATATTTTTAAGTTGAAATAATACTCGAATTGATTAGACGATTTGGGAATAAGTCCGAAATGAATAAGTAATTGTTTTTAAAACAGTTAGCACGTGTACAAATCACGACCTTCAAGAAAAGACCATGCCGCTGTATGCACTGCTAATACTGTCAGAGTCTCACTGTAAGTGTAAGAGCGAAGGATTGAGAGAAAGAGAGCGAGTGCGATAGAAGGAGAGAGGGAGAGAACGAGTGAGAGTGAGTGGTGAGAGGGAGAGAAGTGGACGAAGAGAAGAAGTGAGAAGAGATAGAAAGGGAGAGGGATTGAAAGAGTCAGTTGGTGGGAGCAGCTAAGGAGAAATAAAGGAAAGGAAGCGTTACCCTGTAAGCGTTACCGTTACCTTTACCCAGTCAAGACCCACATATTATAAAGTTTTAGTCACTTTTTATTAATACCCGCATAGAATTGCATGTATAATCTGCAATTAGAACAAGCTCATGCTTATCTACTTACTGTCCAATATTTTCTCAGAGTATATACAATTCATAATTGTCGGTTTTTCATTACAAAACTAGATGCAGCAATAAGAGCAACTGGAGGAAATTCATCAGCCCAACGTTTTGATATTCTTGGAGGAAGCCGCGTTTATGTACAAACTAAAGGTCGAGGAAACGAAATTCTGGCTGGAGTTCTAATTTCCATTCGTCCAGATCAAATTCCTACGTGGATATATCAACAATTTCAGCAAACCACTTCAATAGAGCACGTTTATGTATCCATACCTTGGGAGGCTGAAGCCAATCATTTCATAGCAAATCTCAAAACTGTCCAGGTCAATATTTATAATATATTAAAATCCCGCTGTATTATAAAACATAGTAACACTGTTTTAACAACAACGCTTGAGCCTTGCAATTGGCAACTAGCGACTTCTGGAATCCCGGCCATTTTCGTACGACTTCCAGATAGCAATCACACCACTTTGGGGGGAGTTCTACGTTCCTGGAACAACGAGGACGGTATTCTTCCTACATGGGTTCATTGAAAAAACTGGGTATTAAGAATTCTCAGTTGTAAAACATTGTTTTTAAATATATGAAAAATTTTTATCAGACAAAGTTTTTGCGATTACTATCCAACATTTAAAAAAAGTAAAGTACATACAGTTCTAATCATGTATAGAAGCCTTTTTTGTAACTCAAAATAGGTGAATGTGACTTTCAATACTGTTAGAGAGTAATATAAATATAACTATTTAAAGGGTCTAGGGGGGAAAACAAGTAAAAGTTTCCCCCGTACGTATCAAGTTCATATTGCCACTATAGATGGGCATGCATGTAACATAACATTCCTCTAAAGGATAACTCAAAAACTTTATTTTAAGGGGAGTTATTGAGGGTAAAGTAATACAAAAATATAATTTTTCTCGAAAACTACTGAAACGATTTTTATGCTCGAAATATATGTTATGGTCACCCATTAGACTTCTTAGACATAAAAAATTTTAAATTTTAAAAATAAAAAGTAGGGATGAAAGAAATGTTTTAAAAAGTTCCAAACATTTATTTTTGAGGTTGTGTTTTAGCGATACAACTCTAGTTTTTTTATGAGAAAAATACTTATATTGTCTACACTAACATATATTTTACCCAAATTTTTCATAGGGGTACTTCATGGCTTGAAAAACAAAATCTGACACGGGGCGCCGTGCGTGTATTGCGTATAGCGCATGACATTACCCCAAAGCCTAGAACATCGCAGATCGATCGAAAACGACTGATTGGATTTTGATGATCAAAATATATGTTATGATCTCCCACGAGGCTAGTTAGAGAAAATGAGTTTGAAATTTCCAAAATAAAAATTAGGGATAAAAGAAATGTTTTAAAAATTTCCAACATTTTTTTAAGGTTATGTTTTAGAGATACACCTCTAGTCTGTTTATGAAAAAAATATTTATATTGTACCCTTTGAAATATTTGGGTAAAATATATGGTGAAGTAGACACTATAAGTATATTTTGCTAAAAGAAATTAGAGGTCTATCACTAAAACACAACCTCAAAAAACAATGTTTTGAAACATTTTTGAAATAATAATTGTAAGATTTAACGTTTAAAAGCTAAATTTTATACCGAATTTTCACAGTTTTCATGTTTGCATTGGTGTGTCCCACCTCGTGTAGAAATAACGCTATTTGGCCCTATCACAAGTCGGGCACTAATCAGGGGCTAGTCGGCTTATTAATTTTGACAAAGTACGCAGTCGGGAATTAGTTGGGCTTTTTTTTGTCAAAATTTCAATGTGATCCTGGTCGATGGTTGGTCAGGGGCGATGGCATGATGATAATCCCCATTTTGTCTTCCTGTCTTCTTTCCTCGTGAACGTATATATGTTAAAAAAAATTAAACCTTCCATAACATATTTTAAGAACTTCATTCTTCACTCTGGATTCAATAGATACCGAGAAAAAAATTCACTCCAAAAATCGACTTCAAACGTCCTTGCCACTCTGGGGTCCATTGGACCCCACGCGACTTTAAACGATTTCCGTAGACACACTACTGGATCCAGCATCATACCATCGGTCTAAAAGAATATACTCTTCAAATATCAGAAAATGTTACTTTAGACCCGCTTGCCTCGCGTTTAGATACTTAAATTTAAGCAATTATAGGCCTGGGGTCCATTAGACCCCAGAGTGGCAAGAACGTTTGAAGTCGATTTTCGGAGTGAATTTTAAAGTTAAAGCAATAACTAATTACAGCAATTTTTCCCTTAAAATAATAAAAAATATATTCAATATGTTTTAATAAAAAAAATTGATAACTAAATTGTTTTTCTTTCGAAATTTTCTCTTTTTCACACTAACCCTATTAGGGGCTGTCCATAAATTACGTAACGCGTTTTTCTTTTGTTTAAATAAAGACCTCATATAAGTGCCTCATATAAGTACGGCAAATCTATCTGTATACTGTTTTTTTTTTTAAGAAAAAACTTCATCAGGTAATAGAAAGGGTATGGACGGGGCCCTACTAATCGTCGCGCGATTAAAGGGCACTCTCGTTAGGGCCTGCTCAGAAGTTCTAGCTAGAACCTGGCTAAAAGAGCGTTACAGAATTAGTCAGGCCCTCTCCATTTTTTCCAATGAGCGCCCGTTTAGAAATAGGGAAATCTATCCAGGGCCTTAATAAACCCCGATAGAAATCTCTACATGGGTAATGTCAAAACAAAATATATTTGTTTCTTTTGTTTCCCAGTATTTAGCGATGTGCCTTCGCACTGAAGAAACTCAATTTCTTTTATAGCATTTGTAAAAACGATTTTATTTGTATATTGCGTATGATGTTTAGTGTCAAAAAGAAGGATGACAAAAATGTTTTCGAATCTGTATTGGAACTCGGGTGGAAGGACTGGACAACTTAAATATACAGCGCGACATTTAGAAATACCTCTATGACTATCGAGCGGATTGTTATTTTCGTAGTCATAAAATGCTCCTACTAATGGAAAAATAATCTTGTCGCTGGAGCTCTCAGATTTTTCGCGACATAAAGGACCTTGCACGATATTTCTAATTATACTCGATTTTTTTTAACTTCTTGTTAATAGTCTAGAATTCTCTCAAAAAGTTCTAGAAGTTTATAGATAACTTTCAGTACTTTTATGATGGGACTGAATTACGCAAAAATTTCTTTGCTCGCCAATGCTTTTTCGACGCGCATTTCGACAATAACTTTTGTTTTCCAAGTTTATAATTTTCTAGTCACATAAAAGTCCCATTGTATTTAAACCAACTAAATGAATTTTTACCCGATTCTTTAACTATTTCATCCATTATTTTCCTAGCTAATATTCTAGTCAGTTTATACATGTTTGCAGTAAATAAAGTTATTCTATTTTGAAATCCAGTTGGACAATGCACACTTGATGGATCTAAAACCTCTGAAGAAAAACTGTACCTGTGGGGAGTTCACCGTCGAAAATTTCATCAGATTTATTTTATGAGCTATCAAAATCTACGTAGCATAATTCGTATTGAATTAACTCTAACGATTGTCCAGAAGCGGAAGGAGTAACATAACACAAAACTTTACTTTTTTATCAGATTGAGAATATACTTTTGGGATATAATATTTCAGATTTCGATGTGTTTTGTGGAATTGAAAATGAGAATAAAATTTGAGGCAGGCACTTTCCATGCATTCAAATCAAATCATTCAATTCAAATCAAACAAGAGTTACGTTGTCATAAAATGAGTGTGTGTACCCAAAACAACGAAATATTTTTTGGCTAACATTAAAACACTTAACAATATAATTTATAATGCGAGTTGCCTGGGTTTCACCTTGTTAAGAATATCGAATCCAGCATTGATGCATTTTCATACCAAACGTCGCCTTTTACAACATATATTTTCCTAATGTTGAGAATTGGTCCAACTATGATAATAACTGGCTGCATTGAAAATTTCTTTCAAGTAAAGACTGTTTTAGTCTATCCAAAGTTGCATCTTCTTCATTAGCAAGCTATTAAAGAAAATCCTTGAATTATTATTTGTTTGGGCTAAAGTAAAGAAATACTGGTATTACAATAATATAGAATTTCGTCTGTTACTTTAATTGTAATAGGAAATTCCTATGAAATCATAAAAATTCAAAATTATATCCTCACGGCTATGACTACAATGTAAGACTCTAGCTTTTGTTTAACAATCTCATCCTTTAATTAAGCAACATTTTCTTCGATTTCAGTCGAAACCTGGTTTTTAATATTTTCAGGTGCACTTTTTCTTTTCCTTGGTTGCTTCGATTTAGTAGTAGGAACCAGGTGCAACAGTATATAAAATACAATAGTATCTTTGTTATCTGCAAAATTTATGAAATAATTAGTGAGTAATAATATTCTAATATTGGTGCATCTGAAATATAATTAACAATAAAATCACAATTCCAGTTGATAATGGTGGCATCAATTCTAAAAATTGTTTATCTTCCTGTGATAGTTTGTCTCTCTTTAACTGCTTTATCAAATAATGTTTAATCGGATCCCATTTAAAGTATAGTTTTT
>JAAAKG020146639.1:0-10627 GCA_010014905.2 Druon quercuslanigerum
CCCCCGAACCACACACTTATTACTTTTTCTTGAGGGCTAAGAACCTCGTCTCTTTGGATCTGTTTTTTGACACTAACAAATATTTTCTCATTTCAATTAAATCGATTCTTTGAAGTTGACAAATAAGCGTTTAGATTAAGTATTTCATCTATGTGAGGAACAAGTAATTTCCCTTTGCATCAAAGAAATACTTTTTCCTGATAAATAATTGTATATAATACCTACTTCATTAAAATATAGCTTTGATTGAATGAAAAATCTGAAATAAACTAAATTAGAAAAATATTGATTGAAAAAAAGGAAATACTTTCTTGAAAAAAACTTGCTTTTCATTGAAATAAGTATTTTTACATTTAACATTTTGGCCTATTTGTTTCAGTTATACATTTATTTCACTACAAGCAACATTTTCTGAATGATTAAAAGAAACGTTTGTATATTTCATGATGAAGAAATTGATCATTTTAAACAATTTTTTATTTGCATAACAAATTTCTGATTTGCAACTTTTAGCATTTCAGTAGTTCAGGAGAAAATAATATTGCCTTATAATGGTTATTATCACATTAAACTTGTGAAAAATTGCTACTTTCACTTTTTGTATGTCAACTATTAAAATTTTTTAAAGAATAGTGGAGTTTTTGTAGCACGATGAAATATTTGTTTGATTTTAGGCTGTGCTTATTTTGATAAATTACATTGCTTATAAAATAATTATCTCCTTTCTTGAAATTCAGAACTTGGTGCTTTGAGTCAATAATATTTTCTAAACTTTGTTACACATTTATTCTGAACAAACTTACGCATCTTAGGATCACATAAATATTTATTCATAATAAAAACACATTTACTTGTTCCTAAGAAATATTTGGTAAAATTTAGATTAACTACACAGGATAAAAGGATCGATTGAATGGAAAAGATTTGAATAAGAGAATTTTAGAATACCGATTCAGGCAAATTGCGATCTGTCAGTTTCTGGAACTTTAATCCGTCTCATCGATTCAGGAAAATTTATTTGAATTATTATTTTTTCAATTGGGAATTTCAAAGTATTTGGATATCTTTTAGATATGCATACAAGAAATTAGTAACGTTATTTACAAATTACTTAATTCCGAATAGGTAGACATTTTACCAAAGCAATGAGTAGCATTGTTTCTGGCTGCTAAATTAGTAATCTCATGACTTTGAACTAAATAAAATGATAATATTTATTTATTGAATTTTTCTGTTTTTCTCGGAAATGGTACAAGATATGATAAATGAGTGAAAAAATTTTTATAGAACTTTTTTAAATGTGCAAACTATTTTCTTACCATTTTTTCGTATCTGCTGTTGCAAGCAAGTAAAATACGATAATTGGATTTTATGAAAAAAATTCTCCTGGCTATAAACTTATTTAGCCCGCATAAAACTCACAAGATATTTTCCTTATGATATTCCAAATTCAGGAATGAATATAAGTCTGGGTTTTTTTGAGAAAATCGACTTATAGTATTTTCAGAAAAACTGCCGCCATTTTTGTAATTTTGAACATTTTCGAATTTTTAAGAAAAATTTGGTGTTTTTTTGAAAAACGAAGTTTAAAGTTCAAATACGCAAAACTTCGTGAAATTGTATTTTTTCACAAAGCGCAAATCCCTAATTTCCTCTAAAAAACAAAATATCTTGTCCCAGAGAGATTCTGTAACTTCAAGTGCACTGTTATGGAGGTGTGCCTCTCCGGCTCTTCCTCAAACCTTTTATTCTCTCCCTCTTTCTTTTGGTCACACAACTCAGTATACTCCTTTTTTTCCCATATTGTTCTTCACTACTTTTTGCTTTTCTTCATTTTTTAAAATTATTTTCTGACCTTTTTTTCTCTTTACAATCCTCATCTCATCCAGCTCTATTCCTTTCTTTACGAACTAATTTTTTGCTTGTGCACTCTAATCGTCTTTTTACTTCTCCTATCATATTTTCCATCTCGTCAAGTCACCCTCTCCAACTTTCATATTTCTGACGTTTTCTTTAAACTCTTCTTTCCCTTCCATTGACGAATCCCCTTCTTCTGCTCTTCATAATTTTACTTCCTTTTTAACCTTATAGATATTACTCGTTTCGCCCTCTAATGTCACTATTATGGCAAACTGTTCCGAATCTATAAAACTCCTTACCTCGAGTTTCTTGCCATTCTCTTATCTTTGCATTTTCTTACTCTTTCTCCTCCACATTCCCTTCCTCCTCTATCTCCTGTTCTCGCATTGAAATCTCCACCTATTATTAACCTAACGTCTTCCTTATTTTCTTCTATCATTTCTTTCACCTCTTCTGCTTTCTCGTGCATATTACTATTCACATAAACCCTCATTATTTTCCACTTCTCTCCTCCCATCTGTACCTCTTCAACTATTAATCTTTCTTTTTGTTCTTTCCTCTCTTTCTTATCTTTATCCCTCTTATACATTCGTTCCTTACTCCTTTTCACCATTTCTCCCATTGCCCTGCCCTTTTTATTCTTCCTCTTTGCATTTTGAACTTGTCATTTGTAACCTCTTGGTAACCTTTCCCTTACTCTTTCCCGACCCTTTTCATTTAGTCACGTCTCCATCATAATTACTACTTCCCACTATGTCAAATTTCTCATAAACTCTCTATCCTTTCTCGCCAGTCCTGTTATATTCCAGTAATATATCTATTCTCATCTACATTTATTTATCGTCTCCCTTTGCTTCTTAAAATGTCTTATTTTCCCATCACCTGTTCCTTTCTCTCCTAGTTTTCCGGCACCTTATTTCATACTATCTCTTCCCTTTCTTCATTCCAATCCCACCATACTCCGCCTATTTGCATTCTTCCATGCTTAACCCATGTTCTTTGTCACGTTTTCTTTCCTCTTCCGCTATTTTCCTTAACTTATACTGAATCTTTCTTCCCGCCCATGTCAAATTATCCTATGTTCTCTCCCAGCTTCATTATAACATCCCCTTCTTTGTCATCACTTCCCCCTTGTGCTCCCATTTCTTTAGTTTTACCAGTACCATTCTCTCCCCTCTTCGCTCTTCCAAGTCCTCTTTAGTACTTCTTCCACTCCTTCCTTCAGCTTCCTCCCCTCTAATCTTAGAGTCTTTATCACTCAGTTTCTTTTTCATTCTTCCCTCACTTTCTTCTCTATCAGTTTTTTAAATTTATTTACAAGTACCGTTTAAAATAATTATTGGCATTAAATTTACCAACTCCTTTAATAGATATAATTAATAATTCATTTCGACTGTTATTTTTAAACATTGAATTAGTAATTTTGTACTAATTAGCAGTGAACGAATCGCCGTAATGGAATTAGTAGAAAACTACTATCAATTAGTAGTTTTTTACTAATTCAGATTTAGAGAGAATGAAACGCTTTTATGTCTTGTAGAGTAACAGTCTGAAATGTTTATAAACACTGAAACATTTCACAGATACAAAATTTAAAAACGCTTTCATTTGCACTCTCTGATGTCTGGCCTTTGAGCTTTACTTGATTTATTCCATTTCGCTTCGTTTAACGAAAGCTTCCCGCTCTCTGTCCAAATAGAGTATTTCGTATTGGAAGAAAGTGGTGCGAAAGTAACTGCCAAAGCGTTTCTGGTAAAAAAAGTATTATTCTACAGATGCACTAGTTGCTGCACATCATTTTTAAACTGGAAGTTCTGAAAGGAACGTTAAATATTCTTGATTCAGCTGGGCAAATATTTTCATTGATTCGCTAAATGCTTATGAATTTTTTGTACATTATTTTCATCTCGAGAAGCTTCACTGGGAATTTTATTTCCGTGAACGACGTGAAAAATTCACTAAAATTAAAAAAATCATTCTTGGGATAAAGATTAGTTTATTACTGATAAATGAAAAAATATAATTTTTACCATAGACCTAGGTGAATCCGGTACATATTTAAATTTTTTGAAATAAAGGTAGTAAACATTTTTTTAAATGTTGAAACTGCTCATTCGTATGTCTTTAAAAATTCGGGTTTCTAATCTTCAGGGCCAGAATACGTCATAAAAGCATAAGAAAAATAAAATAAAATTTATATTTCTAGAATTGAATTTTCTGATATGGTTGAATACCTACGACAATTGAAAAAATAAAGAAAAATAAATCTTTTAAAAAATTCCATCGTTGGATATAGATAGTTTTGCTTAAAACTTAAATTTGAACCTGTTTACCTTAATACTAAGTCACTTTTTTGCACTTCGTGTTTTTATTGGTCGAATCCAGATCCCCCACGTCTTAGAAGCGACTTTTTGCTTTCTTTTAAATTTGAGATATGCTTTTTGATAATATTGTTTATCTTTTCTGAACAATTCCAGTTATTGGGCACATACAACTTTAGCAGCCTTAAAATATATTATAAAATAAAAATTTATTCAACTGTTTCATTTTGCACAAATTCAAGTTTTAGTTCCTTTATAGTCCAATGTAGATCACACTTGAACTTAAAAATTGAACTACTTCAAAGATTCGAAAAGTAACACAAAAAATCTATTAAATCCATACTTACTACGGTTGATAGTAGTTAATTGTTTAAATATCACTGAAATAACCTACCAAACAAAATAAAAAATGTTTCATAATTCAAATGTTTGCTCATTAACCCTTATCACTTACACCTCTGCAAAATGACATATTACTTACATGGGGTCAAATTGACCCCAGCTGACTTTGAAACGTTGTCATACTCATTGTATGCATGGTTTCAAATTGAAAAAACTCACCGACGCTATTTAATATATAGAAATTAGATTCTGAATGTTTTTTAAAATGGAAATTATTTGAAGGCGTAAATAAATTCTCAAACTTTAAAAGTTATGAAAAAATTAATTTTTCATTTAAAAATTCGTAACTTCCACAATTTTTATTATTTATAGCTAAAATTTGTTTAGCGTACTATTTGAACTTCGTGTATCAATAAAAAAAGATCGTATGGGACGTATTTTTAGACTAAAAAAATAATAAAGTCCAATATTCGTTTAACCCTTACTTGACACACTTCTGCGGAGTGACGTATTGGACACACTGGGGTGCATCGCACCGCAGCAAGAAAAATTGCTATAACACATAAATTATTTATTATTTCAACTAGAAATTTTTTTAAAACTTCTTATGCGCTTATATTTTTAATTTATCTTGTTTATATGCCCAAAAAGTAAAATTAACAATAGTAAAAGAATATGCCCGCTTCGAGGGCATATTCTTTTTGCCCCCTACGCGCACGGCGCATCGCGCCAAGTTTCGGCGCGCCCGCGGCGCACGGTTACGATCTCGCACTTCGCACTCGTTTTCGCACTTAAATGCGTACACTTTCATTTAATTTTTTCAAATATCATAAATATTATAACTTAAATCGAAAACTGTCATTTACACTTCTGAGAAATTACAGCCATAACTTGTAACCGAAATTTTTTCCGAATTGTTTTTAAGGAAGGTTCTTAAAGCCCAAGGCATATATTTTATATCTAGTAGAAATTTGGATTTTTTAACCTGTTACAAACATTTTTTTTCCTTATTTGAAAATTTTGAAAATTTTGAAAAGCATATAACTTTTTGATTTTTATCGAATTTAAAAATATCATTAGAACAATTTGCAAGTCTTTTTTTAGAGTACCATAAAATTTGACAACAATTTCTAAAACACATAAAAAAATTTTATTTAAATTTTGAAAAATCCCTAACTTTTTGCATTTTTTTCTATTCGAAAAATTTCATTGAGATATTTTGTAAAATTAATTGATATCTAGTGACAAATGTAAATACAATTTTTTAATCTGTCACAAAAATGATTTTTTCTAATATATTTTTCTGCACATTTTCAAAAGCATATAACTTTTCTAATTTTCAACGAAATTGAAAATTTTATTTGGATAATTTGCAAGTTTTCTACTCGTCTATAAGAAGCTTCTACAGAAATTTCTAAAATTTAAAGAAAACATTTTTTTCAAATTTTGAAAATGCTCTAAATTTTTTAATTTTGGTTAAAAATATCTGCTTAACGAACTTAAAATTCATTTTGGGAATCTTAAGAATTGTAACAAAGCCTGACTCGATTGGACAAATCCTTCAAAAGTTAGCGTGGCTACAAAATTCAGGTAATCATACATACACACATGCAGAAATACAGACATACAGATATACAGACATACATACAGACAGACTGAAAGACATCGACAAAATTTTATAATTTTCGGATTCTGTGCGTGCCGAAACGTAAAGATCCGTTAAAACCCAGAGAATAGAAAAATTTATCAATTTTACAAGTGGACTTAGGATGATTTGCACCCCAGTGTGTCAAGCAAGGGTTAATGTTAGAAAAAAATTGTGTGTTGGCGTTCGAAAAAATGATTTAAAAAATGTCTGAAATATGGTTGATTTGAAAATTTTTAGAAAATTTCTTATTGGTTCAATAATTAAAACAAGGAATAATAAACGGTGCTAAGTCCAATTTTTTAAGAAATAGAAATTTCTTTAAAAAGCATACCTTCCGGCTTTTTACACGAATTTCAGTGAAAAAAGTTAAAGTTCTTAAATTTTTGAACCTAATATTTAACGTTTAAATATAATGAAATATTTATGAATTTCAAAGAATTCAAAATAAATAAATTATGCTAAAATATTTTATCTTGGTACGATTTGAAGGACATTATAGAATTTTGACAAGCATTTAACAATTGGAGAAATTATTAACAAAATTAATAAATGTACTGATACTAAAAATGTTTTTTTCTGTTTAATATATTTTTTATTTAAAAAGCCAGGGAACAATAATAAAAAATTAGGAATAAAAAGAAATTATTTACTGAATTTAGAATTTTTTGAAAATGTGAAAAAATATGTTTTTATGGATTGAGTAATATGCAAAAAAATTCGAAAATGTTAAATGTCAAACGTCTGAAATTTCTTCAGCTTCAACCACGTAAATATTCTATCATTTTGCTTTCTCAAAAAAATCGTAATTTAGGAATGTTATTAATTTGATTTTTTTTTGCGATTTTCTAACGCTTTGAATGCTGCAAAGATTCTTTTTCCACGATGCATATTCTATTTGTATTTTTCGGAAATTAGAAACAGTTTGCTGGTTCTCTTTATTTCTTAGTAATTTTCCTTTAAACTCATTAACCATGTTATAGACCTTTTGTGCGTACTTAGTTTCATTTTTACCAAAACATTACTCAGGTCCGTTTTTAACAAAGCGCTTCAATGCGCTTGTAAAACTCGCTTTCGAATCGCGTTGCGAACTTCACATTCGTTAAAAAAGCTTTCTGAACTCGTTGATAAATATATGTTCAATACAGCTTGAAAGCAGTTTTCAAAGATTTGGATTTCAAATCTGATTGCAAACGAAGCTGAGTAAGGCACTGAAAAGTAACGCAGAATTTCCTCTTGGCATAATATACCGTGACTCAGGAACCGGAAACTTAGTCTATTGAATTAGAAAGGGTCCGTCAAGTTTGCAACTGTTCAGTACCGAATCGTCCAGTGAAGCGTGTACGAGCTAAATGTCATTACCAGACTACTTGAATAACCAAATTAGGCTCTACAAGAACCCTAGGTGGCTCGAGAACAGTTTTACGATTGTTCTCTCAAGCTTTGCTAATTACAGATTCACTATCTTCACTTTAACCGAGATTCTTCACGCTCCCAAACTTTCTAAAGGAAATTTTCATTTTAATCCATTTAATTAAAAACTTGAATTTATTCTTAATTCGAACGGGTTTAATTCTGAAAGAGCTGGCAATTTTTAAAAATTCTTCACAGGATGTCTACCCGATGGACGAATGTAAACCATCTCTCATTTTGAAAAAATGAAAATCCACAAAAAATTGGTCCAAATGCAGCAATTCAAATTTGCGATGAGTAGCATTTACGGAAAGTCACATGTGCGATAAGTTAAATATGCGGCAAATTACATGTTCAGCAAGTCGCATTGCAGAATCTCTCATTTCAACAAATTTTAAGTGCACAAAAAATTAGTAAAATTACAGAAAGTCACATGTGCGGAAAGTTAGATATGCGGCGAGTCACATGTGCGGCAAGTCGCACTCTGCTGTCCAACGGAAAAACCTAGTAAGAGAGTTTTGCCTTTTTTTTGGGAGACTTTTTTTGGGAAAAGTGCGGAAAGTTACAAGTACAACGAGACGCATTTGCAGCAAGTCACATTGCAGCATCTCTTATTTCGAAAATTTGAAGTCCACACAAAATTGGCAAAAGTGCGGCTATTCACATATGAGGCAAGACATATTTGCGGCAAGGCGCATCACGGCATCTCTCATTTAAAAAAATTGGAAGTACACACAAAATTGCCAAAAGTACAGCAAGTCACATGTGCGGCGAGTCACATTTGCGGCAAGTCACATGTGCGGCAAGTCGCACTCTGCTGTCCAACGGAAAAACCTAGTAAGAGACTTTTGCCATAAAGGTTATTTTCTCATGCGCATGTGTCGAAAAATAGTCTCTATGAAAAATGTGACTTACTAGATTTTTCTGTTGGACAGCAGCATTGGGAAAAGTGCGGCAAGTTACAAGTGAAACGTTTCAATTTTGCGGAAAGTCACATTGTGACATCTCTTATTTCTAAAAATTCTAAGTCTACAACAAATTGGCAAAAGTGCGGCAAGTCACCCGTTGCGGCAAGTTAATTGTGCGGCGAGCCACATTTGCAGCAAGTCATATTGCGGCATCTCTCATTTAAAAAATTTGAAGTTTATGAAAAATATCCGGGAAGTAATAATTAGAACTAGTGATGCGTCACAGAAATAACTGAAGTCACACCACTAATTTTCGCTAATTTTGTGTGGACTCCAATCTTTTCCTGAATGAGAGATTCTACAATGCGACTTGCTGCACTATTGTCAGTTTTTTGTGGACTTAAATTTCTGCAAAATGAGAGCTGCCGCAAATGTGGCTTGCCGAATTTATTTAAATTTTTGCCGAACTTCAAAGTTGTCTGAATGAGAGATGCCGCAAATGTTACTTGCCTCAATGAGACTTTCACAACTAGCACTTGCCGCAATGTGACATACCGGGAGTTGTCACGATCCAGAACAAGTCAATTCATTATTTTTCTCGGGCAATTTAAAAGAGTTTAAAAGATTTCTAAATATCTTAGAAGATTATAAACATTTTTGATTTGGAACAGGGTATTTTATGAAAGCATTTTTATTTCTGAGTTCGAACATTAGATAATTTTTGGTCATAAGAATTACAATTCTGATTTGAAACAGAAAATTTGGTAGAAGAATCACAATCCTGAATATGAAGAAGCATTTTCTTTTTTAATTCCCATCTTATAAATCAGAATTTAAGCTATTTTCTAAAATTCCCGTTACATGTCAAAAACTTTTTATTGTATAGAAATTCCCAGTTAAATTCAAAATAATAGTGTAAATTAATTGGGGGAAAATTTAATAAAATCCATTGATTCAATTAAAATTGAAGTGAATTTAGAGGAATTGAAAGGGAATGTAAAGATTTCGATGAAATTCATAATAAATCAAGGTGAGGTAAGAAAAAAAATGCATTGATATCAGTAATAAAAATGCTGAATGAATCATGGTGAGTTAAAAAGACTTCAGGATGAATTATACAAACAAGATAAATTCTAAATAATCCATTGAATTGAATATAATTATTTGAATTCCACAGAATTAAAAAAAGTGAGAAAAATTTAAAAGAATTTCGGGTTAATTAAATCCCTTTAAAATGCTAAATTATTGGATAACCCTTGGAATTTATTAAATCTCTTGAAATTGACTTAGAGTATTTTTAAATGCCCTGAAACTTTCGAATTCCTTGGAATCTTTTAAAATTACCTAAAATATTGTAAACTCTTTAGAATGTTTTCAAATCGCTTTAAATTTGTTAATACTCTTGAAAATTTCTTGAGATTTTTAAAAACACCATAAAAAAGTTAAAATATTTTTAAATTCCTTGTCACTAATACTTTTAAGTATGCTAAAACATTATAGGTCCTATAAAACCAGATCATGAATATTTCTTGAAAAATTTGAAACATTTTGATTTTTTTAAACTCTTGAAAATTTGTTGGAATTGTTAAAAATACCATTACATGTTTCAGATATTTTAAAATCCCAAGAAACTTTTTAAAGCTCACAAAAATTCCTTGGAATTTTAAAAAATATCTTTAAATCCTTTGGACTCACTTCAAATTATTGAAATCTATATATCTATATCTATATTTACAATATTTTAAAACTTAAAAAATATTTTTAAATATCTTGAAACTTTTTAAAGCTCTTATTTGTGGGTACATTTAAAAATTCCTTGAAATGTGTCAAAAAGATTATATGTGCTGCAAATTCGTTCCATATCTTCAAAAATTACAGGAAATTCATTCAGGATCAATTAATTTTTTTTAATTCCCTAAAATCATTCGAATTCTTGGAAATTCCTAAAAAAAATTCGAAATCTTTTGAAATTACCTTGGAAAATTTAAAAATGCCATAAAATATATAAGATCCTTAAACATCCCATAAAATTTTTGAAATTCCTTGAAAGTTTTAAAATACCCGAATTTTTTCTTAAATAATATATTAATAATAAAATTATATAGTAATAATAATATTTGTAATCTTTTTAAATCCTT
>JAAAKG020146640.1:0-10627 GCA_010014905.2 Druon quercuslanigerum
AATCAGCGCATCAAAATACGTAAGTATACGTAGTTTCAAGAAAATCGTCGGTGGGTGCTATTCGGAAGTCCACCCAGCAGCTTTTTAAGTTTTGTAAAAGTTAGTAAATGTATTAGTTAAATTTGAAGATGGCCTTTTTTTAGTTTTTGAAACAAGTGTACGATAAATATTTTCCTGAAACTACTCTTGGAAAAGAATAAATTCGGCCATTGAAGTTTTAAATCCGTTAAGAATTTCTTTTTGTTTAATACAGGTTCTCAAATAAACATAAGGAAGTACTCGCGCTCGGTTTCCTAAGTTTAATGCGTACACTTCAACTACATTTTCTCAAATATTAACTTATAACTTGTAAATATTAAATTTATAACTTAAATTGAAAACTTTGAATTAAAATTCTTAGGAATTATAGTAATAAATTGGAACTAAAATTTTTTCCCCATTTGTTTTTAAGAAAGGTTCTCAAAGCACCTGCGGTTTTGACGATTACATTCTCATTGCGACACTCGCGCTTCGTGCTCGATAATTAGGTTACGGGGTCAGTTCTCTGAAAAATAAAACGATGTAAACAAAATTGAACACCATATAAGAATTAGATATGTTTTTCAATAATAAAAAAAATATTTTTTTAAATTCAGTAAACAGAGGCATTAGGCCGTTGAATTTGATTTTGCTCGTACAAACTTCAGTTCTAAAAAAACTCTACTTCGATTAATAAATCTAGATAATTTCAATTTGTCTTAAAATGAAAAAGTTCATCAAGATAGATTGTAAATGTTCTTAAAATATACTAAAAACAACGCTTTAAACTTACGAATCTTTCAAAAACAAAAATTGCGTATTTTTGAAAATGATCTTAACTTTGTGAATTTTCATCTTTTTAAACAATTGCATGATAATAGTTTCGATAGATATTTTTTATTTAGTAAAAATTAGGATTGTTATTTCTCAATCCATCAAAAAAATTTGTTTTCCATTTTTTGAAAATTTTTAAAACGTTAAAGGCATAGAACTTTTTTAATTTTCATTGAAATAAAAAATGTCATTAAGATAATTTTCAAGTCTTTTTATAGAGTGCCCAAAAATTACAAAAATGTTTAATCAAAAAATTTGACTGAGATAGTTTCTAAATATATGATATCTAATGAAAAATTTGAATAAAATTTCCTAAACCATTAGAAAAATATTCTTGTCTACTTAAACAAAAATTTTTTAACTTTCAAAAGTATATAACTTTTCTCATTTTTATCGAAATGCAAAATTTCAAGTAGATAATTGGCACGTTTTCCACCCATCTATAAGAAACTTTGACACAAAATTTGAAAATACTTTAAATTTTTTTGTTTTGGTTGGAAATATCTAGTTAACGGATTTAATCTTCATTTTGTGACCCTTTATAAGTTTATCAAAGGATTACGCGTTGAAACAAATCCTTCAAAATTTAGAGTGGCGATAAAATTCAGGTAACATTACAAACAGACACCGACAAAATTTTATGATTTTCGTACGCGAAACCGATTTTTAGAAAATCCTTTGAAATAACCAATAGGTATTTCGTGGCCAGTTTAGTTTATTAATGTTTAATCACATTAATTGAAAAACTGATATTTATGTAAGGAAATATATCACTTCAATCAAAATATTTATAACGTTTGTTATTACTGTCGTCCAAACATGAAAAAGGAAAATTACAAATTTTCGTGAAACTGACATCTTTGACCAGAAATAAACTCAACCATCTTTATTTTTTGGAAGTCTATTAAAATGCTAAGCCAAACTATAAACGACAATAAGACAAAGAAAATTTCTAGGGCCGTATAATCACTTAAGATATGATTAGATTTCCCACTTTTGTTCTGAAGAAAAAGCTAACCTCAAAGTACGTAGATAATAAATATTGAAGCATTTCTTTTTTAATTTAAACACAAGTAACTTAATGAGCTCGTTCTGAGGAGAACGCGCCTTGAAATAATGTACTTACATCGAAATTTCACTTTAAAAACGTGTACGAAGGAAATACTGAAAATACTAAAAGACAATGTATAGTTTTGAAAGGTTCAATGGGTTCAATTGGGTTCAATGTTGCACGTCTGTTTTAAGCGCCTTGCCGCTCGCGACCACTCGCCACTCTCTTGCAGCAATAACGCATTCCAAACAACGGAAATTTTAAAGTTTACAAGTTGGATCATCGTGGTTTACAATTATAACGATTACAACGTTCACAAGGTTTACAATAAATTTCCTCGTAAATAGAGAAACTTACACAGAACTTTGAGAGTGATATGACAAGCAAGAAAATTGCCGTATTTACAATAGCGGGAAATTCAAATTCCAAAACGTTTCAAGTTGTCACATTATTACCACTCAGTACCGTTGAATTATAAAACCTGATTCCCCTACAATAGCTACTGAACCTACATCATACAATCATTAATTCAAAATATACTAATATATGCAAAATAATAATTTAATTTCATTAATAGTTAGGACACTATATTTGCTTAATAAATTGAAATGATTAAAAATCATTATTTTTGGTATATTTGTATTTTAATTACTGATTTCATTATACTGTATGTTCATTATCTTTTGGTATATTTGTATTTTAATTACTGATTTCATTATACTGTATGTTCATTATCTTCTGTAGGGTGGTCTCCCTGTTATCAAACAATCTTTCCTTTTCTATGTGCAAATAGTTATAACTGACATAATCCTTTCACTATATTAAAGATCATTCGTCTTTGTTGCACAAAAATTAACAGGAAAGTGATATTCAATTCACTTTTACAAAATCTATAAATATTCGGTTTATTTGCATTGCTTATTACCATAAAATGACGGTAAGTTTACCGGGAAAAATATTACCTGTAATTTTACACAATGTAGTGATTACCATCACAGGTATTCACAGTTCGGCAAACGACAAACGTCATTTTCACCCAAACAGCTGTGACGTACCGGCCAACTTTTTAAACCCTGTAAAAATTTTATTTTTGATTGATTAAGTTGCACACATCACAAAAGCACAATAAATTTTGAGATTCGTCAGTATTCAAAGTGTTTTGGGAAAGTTGATTTTTGCATGTCGTCTCAGGGTGTGGTTTTTATTCAATTTCGCTGGGTTGAGGTGAGGCGCGAGTTGAGTTTAATCACACCAAACATTTTTGGCGTTTTTTAAAAAGTTGAGTGGATTTTGTAAAAATCATAAAGATTTTAGATGACGACCGATACCCACAAATTTTCATTTAATGGGGGCCTGCCTAGGCCACTGCATTTCCAAAATCCTGGACCCTTCATCATACAGGTTAGAAATTAATAATTGAATTTATTAAGATAGTTAAGAAATGTATGATTACGCCGTGTTATTTGTATACTTTTAATTTAAAGAAGCTTAATTATATTAAAATAATATTATTTATAGACAGGAGATTGATAGACCTGATTTTTATTTTCATTATACAGGGGACGATAATTTGATTTAAAAATTCGCGCGGAAACGATCGAAAGGCCTTTGAAAAAATCAAATTCGATTTTTTTTTAATATGGGCATGCAAAAACATGAAGAATTTATTTCTCAAAAAACTGCAATGTTTACGAAAAATCGACAAAAATTCGTAGTTTTGTACATGATTGGAATCCGAAATATCTCTTTTAATCATTAGATGGTAAAAAGTTTACGACGACGAATGTTTTAGAACTTTCCTAGTATACATTTTTTCAATTTCTTTTGTATGTTTGTCATATTTTTTAAATTTGCATTAAACCTTGAATTTTTAAGCGATTTAGAATTTTTACCCCTTAAGGTATTTGCATCTGATACTTTTATTTATATTTAATATATTTAATATATTTATTTTATATTATATTTTATTTATTTATATTTTGTTACATATATAACATAGAAGGTTTTATTAATATTAAACGTTTTACACCTACAAGAAATCTATATAAGTGAATAATTTTAATGAAATCTGCATGTATTTTTAGATTTTATCGCAGACATACAAGAATGTTTTCCGAAGAGGACGAACGAGTTGAGGTAATTTTTAATAACGAAAGAAATTAATATTGCATAGAAGATTAGAAAAATTAAAATTACTATTGAGTATTTTATTTAAAAATTGTTAGCTAAGTCAGGATTCCGAAGAAGGCCACAGAAAACAACTTATTAATTCAAAACGGTAAATATAAATTTATTTGTATAAAATAATATCGTAAGAGTTTAAGATTTCTTCTATAAGTTTTTCTTTAGAAAAAAGATTGTATCTAAATTTAAACAAGTCTTTAGCATTGAAAATCTCTTTAGAATATAGGAAATTAAAAAAAAAACTGGTTTAAAAACTATTTATGATTCTGTATTGACAAATGTATTTTATAACTAACAATATTCTTCTGTTGAATTCTGCTTGCTGGACAGCCTTTTATCTTTCCTTATTATGAAGCGTTTCAAGGTGTGTACTCTTACAAAATAAATTAAAATAAAGATCTAATAATATTGATTTTTAATCCTACAAATTTTACTGTAAAACTTAAAAAATTTTGTTTAAGAATTTTTTTAACTTCTTACAGAAAAGGAATAGAGGGTCAACCCTGGAACTAATTGAAGACGATGACTGGCCTAAAAATTGCAATAAGTATATGCTACTAAATTATAAAAACGCTGCTTCAACCAGGTGAATAAAATTGTTAATCGTCCTTGAATTAATAAGGATTTTTTAAACTTACTATATGGGTGGAGTTAAATAAATTAATATGAAGCGTTACCGGGTACTCATTTTAACAAGTTGATCTTTTTATTTTGTATCGAAAATCTTATTTCCAAAAAATCAGAGAGACCATTCAAAATCTCTTGTTGCAACGAATAACTTATTAAGTTACAGTAATGTTAAATTTCAAATATTAAATAAGTTTTCCATATATAAACAAGTCCTAATATGTGAGGACAGTACTGTTGTATCCCCAATATTTAAAAGAGTTTCCTTGTATAGACAAATAATTTATAAATCGGTATTGCAGAAGATTCGTCAATAGGTGATTCTACGTGTCCCGAAGACGCGAACAATTATATTAAATACAGTATTACAGTATTCCTAATATCAAGAAAGTTTTTCTCATATAAACACAATAAACCATTTTTTTCAAACTTCATAAATACAAGAGGTTACACAATAGACCGAACGGTGCGTCTCGATGACGTGAACATATATCATACATAGCATTGTTTTATTTAGAATATCAAAAACAATTTTCTCGTAGAAATAAGATAAAATTTTATTTTGAAATTTGTAAACAGACCTATCGACTATATTGGAGTTATAATTTGTTTAAATTTCATGATCTAGCTTTTTTAATTTTCCAGATATGGTAAACAGAAAAAAGTTACTCGACACACACAGTATCGCAACATCTTATGATAGTAAATCTAAAAAACAATCTTATCGCAGTGCAAAAACCTTGAGTTGTTTTCTACTAATAAACTGTTGCGATACTGTGGAAAATAGCTTAAAAAGTGGACAAATAGGCTTCATCCTGGGCTCATTTCCTACAGAACTTTGAGAGCATTTAATCCTTCAAAGAGAAAAAATTTTAGCTCTGACATATTAAAAATTAACAGAACTTACTCAATCATCAAAAAAGATATTTAAAACCACCACAACTCTAAACTATCGATCGCTCTTATCCATTATTATCTTTTTTAACTCAGTATAAATAAATGTTTATCCTAAATTTGTAATTTGGGACAGGTGCTTTGCCATACAATTTAGATACTTTTTTATTTATAATTCTAAACGAATTCGTCTAAATTTTAGAAACTTTAATAAATTACCCTTCGAGTACTTCATTGAGATATTTTTAGAAAAAGTTTATTAATCAAAGAAAATGTAAAAAATTGCCGGGACTTGAAATAATTAACTTTTGGCAAGAAAATTACATTTTAAAAAAGCAGCATATAATATTTTCTAAATTTTATTTCCTATCTCTATATTGGCATTTTTATTTTATATTTTAAAATACTTTTCGTGATATTATGTTGGATTATTTCAATTCTAATGTATATTGATAATATTACGAATCTATAGTTATGACTCGGATTCTTCGGTTCGAACTCTGAATACACGAAAACTGGTAAAAGAACAAGGATGCATTTCTTCCACTCCTGCTTCTTCTTTGGATCTCGAATGGGAACACGAAGGTTAATATTTTCTTTACAAGTTTTTAATGTTTCTTTGGTATATTTTGCAAACGCTTCTCCCTAAATTTCTTCATTTTCTTGAAAAAATAAATGTATTTCCTTATTTTTCAATTTTTGTAAAATACAAATTTTAGTGTAAAAAATTCTTCCATCTCTAAAAAGTGTTTGATATTTGTCAAGGAATAAAACAACTTTATGACACAAAAAACTGGAATATACTATCGGGCTTAGAATACGAAAATTTATCATTTCATTACAGTTCATGTTTTGAAATGTCCTCTAAATATTTTTTCCCTAATATCTAGTTCCTTAAAATCTTAAATTTCGAAATGAAAAAAGTACGCATTTTCACAGTTTAGAAATTTCTATAGCACATTTTTTAGTAGTATGGGAAACTTTAAACTATAAAAATGTGTAATTTTTGTGTGTATTGAAATTTAAAATTTGGTTAGGTAATTCGATATAAATGATTCTAATTTATTCATTAGTGAAAATATTCTCATCATATTGTAGAAGAAATCTTATACATATTATGCCAATGCAGACCATTAATTGTAATGAAAGTACAAATTTTCATATTCTAGACTCGATAATATCTCGAAACATTTTTTTAATGTAAAATTTTTAGCATTTTTAGCCTTTTCATACCTAAAAGAGCCGAGCGAAATCTCTAAGCAATTTTTTTAAATAAACGAAAACTTATGGTAGTATTTTTTTACAAAAAGGAAGCAATTTTAGGGGGTAGCATTCATTCACTTTCAGTGGATTTAATAACGAATCGTAATAATAAAAAATTAAATACATTTTTTCAGGAATTCCGCTCTGTGCTTTGGGCTTCAACCAAATAGAAAGATCCCCAAATTCTTCAACTCGCACTGCAGAAAATTCTCGCCACTCGAGTTTCACAGCATCGCCATGGTCCAGAGTATCGAGTCCAAATAGTTTAGAATGGGATCCAGTGGAAGGGGATGTTGTTTGTGTGGATTTGGAAACTGAGCATCTCATCACCGCGATTGAAAGATTAACCGATAAGACGCTTCGAGAAACCGGCGATTGGACTGAAAGTAGCTGATAGTCTACATTCTAGATTTGACATTCTAGCACCTAGATCAAAATACAGATAAAGGATATTTGTATTTTTTTAAAACGTTCCTAACTCACGTATTTGAATTGATTTGAATGCCGCCCTTTTCTTCTTAAGTACTCAGAGCCATTTATGAATAAGAACATATGCAATAAAAAAAACGTAGGATAGTATTTTCCATAGATCAAGATGATAATATCTAAACAAAACTTTTTCCCATTACACATTTGGCTTAAGAGAAACATTATTTTTTATCAATTCTTTATATTTACAAAGTGGTTTATTTGTTTAAAGCTTTTTATGCTTGGAATCTAATAAATACTGTTCTAGGAAAATATAGCGGTCATTGTAATCTTAACTGATATTTATGTGAATTAATAATTTTATTTACAATTGTATGTAGTAATTTTAGTTCCAATTATTTACCCAGGTCTAATACTCGTCTTAGAAAACTGCAACCAAGTTTTTCATAATTTCTTCTCGTTGGTACATAACTTCCTTATAACAAAGCAAAGTAAATAGCAGGGGGCATTCGTACTGAACATTTTCAAGGCACTTAGTATCGTCTCCAATTCCATGGAATTTAAATTGCGAAACTGAGTCAACTGAAAAAAATAAATGTAAATTAGAATTTGTGATCGTAGATGGAATCTACAGGGGAAGTCGACAACAGTGCTTTAAATTTTAAATATCACAGAATCGTAAACTGAAGAAAAGGAAGAAAGTCTGGAAAAAATTTACCGCAACCGATGTTAGAAAAAAAGCAGGTTCGATGTTCCGAGTTTATGGAAAATCCTTTTCCTTCCGGTTTTACTGCAAAGTGAGCATGTGCAGTATTTTTAATCACTGGAATGTGACTTAAATGCTCAGTGTATTTGACTGAATATTTCCAGTGATCGTAATTTCCACTTTCTGATATTATATTCCAATCCTCACTGGAATGATAAAAAAAGAGAATAATGAAATAAGTTTCTCCCTTTTTCGTTATTTTTTCTTTCATTAAAAATCCTTATTAGTTTGAAAATTAGATTTTGATACTTACATAGTTGGATTTAGTTTTTTCATGTTGCTAAAGTCTGCAACGAATTCCCAAACAGATTCAGGTGTTGAATTCTTAATTATAAATTCAAAAGACACTGTGTGTTTTCTTTTATAAAAAAAGAAAACGTAAATTAACAAAGCACTGACAAGGCTGTAGGCCAGGGTTTTGGATTTCCACTTCATTGGATTAAATACCATTTCTGAAATTCAAGAATTGTGCCAACTTAATTACCAAAATAAAATTCTAACTAAAATTAGAAAAAATTAAATAAATTTTAAATTTACATACAAATTTTGGACTTTTTATGCATATTTTTTGAAATGTACAATTTCGAAACATTTCAATATGAAACTTTCGCGATTCTTAAAAAGAAAATAAACATAATAAAATAAAAATAATAAATAAATAAAGTAAAGTTTCAAATTGTCTAATTTAAAAAGTTAAAGTTTTTGTGAATGTCTGCAATCTTTAATTTTGAATTGCTTTGAAGTTAATATTGTTGAATTTTGTAACTTTTAATTTGAAAGTTTTTAAAACTTTAAATTAAAGTGCATTCAAGTTTCATTCCTAACTATTCGATTATATATTAACGAAATAATGCTATTTGAAACATTTCCAATTTAAAAAGTTCCACCGTGAATGCTTTAATCTTTATTTTTTTTAAACATCATTACTGTAGAATTTATTAAATTGTGAATGGTTCCATTTTTAAATAGATAAATTTTTAACGCTTAAATGTAGAAATTAAAGATTTTCCAAGAGTACAATTTAAACTATGGGAATTTTTTATTTGATTTTATGTAAATTAAAAAATCCTAAATTATGTAGAATTACAGGCTTTAAATTCTTAAATGTGGTTATTTAAATAACATTTTAGACGCTTTTAAAATGATAATGTCCGACTTTGAATTTCTTCAGTATAAACGTTTTTAATTATTTTCTTTTTCAATTTTAGAAGGCTTTAAGTTATTACATATATCTTTAATTCCATCGTATTTTAAGCTAAAATTGTTTCTTTTCTAATTACAAATATCTCAGGTTTTTATTTAATTTTGGAACATTATTTGAAAAATTGTAAACTGTCCAAATCCAAAGGACTGTTTCAAATGAAAAAAATGGTTTTAAAGTTAAAATATTGTCGAATTTTAAACGTTTCAAAGCGTTTTTATTTTGTTTCCAAATTTTTTGAGTTTTAAATGTTTCCAATTTAATATTGTTCAATTTTAAGCGTTGCAATTTTAATCAAGAACTTTATCGGTAATATTACATTTCTTTCAACTGAATTGTATAAATATGTGTACATTTTTTATTCTTCATTTTTCAGTTTTCACAGTTAAAATTCTTGAATGTTTAGTGTTTCTAATTTAAAAACTGCCAAAAGGTGATAAATGCACAAAAAATTTTAATTGAGGTTTTTAAATTTAGAATTTTTAAATGCTTCAGTATATAAAATCATATGTATGTAGGCCTGATTAAAAAGAATTCTTGGTGTCGATTTTACATCCCAATTCGGTCCTAGACTGCAGCAAATTAAAAGTCTGAGATACAAATTTTTGTCTTACCTTTTACTTTTTAACAATTATTTTCTGTTCTTTAAACTCTATTGTATATGTCATCCAGAGATTAGAAAAGAGTGTGGAAGAATTGAAACTGAAAACTTGATAAGAACACGTCCGGTGCAACTTCCTGTAGATGAAAATGATGAGTCTGCTGGACGATTTAGACGATTTAGGCTTAGTCTAAACCAGTCTGAACCATGGACTGAAGTTGACTGAAGTTTACTTTTCAAGTTAGTTTACGTTTACGCGACAGATGCGTCCGATTCCCACCATGTGGACATGCGGCATGGCAAGTGGAAGGGAGTGAGGGAAGGATCCTCACGGTCCAGAATCAAGAATGATGCTTCTTCCCTTCTATCTCCTCTTCGCAACACGCCGTTTATCTTCGACTTTGTGACGCATAACAGAGATCTCCGCGCGTTCATAATGTATTCCAACTGAATTGGGATCTAGCTAATAAAAGAACCTAATAAAATAAAAAAATATTGCTTGCTGATACATATACGTATAAATGAATTAAACCAGGTTATTTGAATCCAGTCTGAAATTTAAGTATAAATGGCAGATTCAAATATCTGGACTATATTTAACCCGGAATTTCGGGATAAATATAGGGTAGAGTGGTCCGAAACCGACCCCCTTAAGCAAAATCAGCTTGAAAAGTGTGTTTAATTTTTTTTTTTTGTAAGACATATGCAAGCTTTGAAATAATTAGTTAGGTACATTTTGAGCTGCTGAATATGGTGTTC
>JAAAKG020146641.1:0-10627 GCA_010014905.2 Druon quercuslanigerum
CGAAAATTGTATCTCCGCCGGACCTGCGCTAATGTTGAATTACATCAACTTATAGAGTAACTTTTAAAGAATAATGATTTTTTTTCAAATTTCAGAAATATTGAATAGGTCACCAGTAGTTAACGCCCAAAGTTAGTAAAAAAGTCAAATTTTGGACCTTAAAAAAATATATCTTTAAAAATATGCATTTTACGCAAAAGTTGCTAGAAACCTTTTCGCCTTGAAATAGGCCATATTTTCTAGAAAAAATGTCCAGATCGAAAAAACGCACCACTTTTTCAAAAAAACGCCGGGTATATTCGGATTCAGCGGCTCAAAATACATAAGAATAACACCTTTTCATTCTTGGAAATATTATTGCATACGAAAACATTGCCCGCTCCCGGACTAAAGGGGTCTATCCAGTAACTCACCTACAAAAAAACGCTATTTTCGCAATTATTTTTTTAGATTATCTAATAAATGTGATGGTGTAAGATTTATTAGGCTTCGTAAATGCACTTTTAAAATACAATTAACCATTTTTTTAAATTCATTTTATACAGTGTTTATACGTGAACATTTCAGTCGAACGCAACGCCTCGAAAAGTAGGTAAGTCCGGCTTGCTGATAAAATCTCGGAGCAGGGTAATTTGAAACTAAAAAATCAAAAAGTTTTAACTTTAGTATGACAATGACTATGCCCCCTATGATTTTTTTATTATGTCAAAAAATACATATACATTTTTTTCGAAAAACGGTGGAAAAAACGCGCTTTTTTATTTTTTTTTTCGTTTTTTCCGCCATTTTGTTATTTCTGTCATAATTAAAAAAAATGTATAGGGGACATAGCCATGGTCATACTGAAGTTAAAACTTTTCGATTTTTTGATTTCATATAACCCTGATCCGAGATTTTATCAACAAGCCGGACCTACCTAATGTTTGAGGCGTTGCGTTTGACTGACATTTTCAAGTATAAAAACTGTACAAAAAAATTGTTTATTGTATTACAAGAGTGCATTAACTAAGCCTAATAAATCCTACATTATAATATTTATACATAATCTAAAAAAAAATCGCGAAAATAGCGTTTTTTTCGAGGTGAGTTACTGGGTAAACCCCTTAATGCACCTATGCGGACAATGTTTTTGTTCCTATTTTTTTTCTGTGAATTTCGAAAAACCGAAAGTACCGATGTCTTTTAAAAACATTATCCTACATGGTTATGCCAAAAAACTATGAAAAATTGAAAAATCCACGGTGACTTCTGGCTAAATGAGGACGAAACGGAGCAAGACGAGACAGGAGGTGGCAGTAGGACAAATCCAGCAATGCGTGCGTGTAATTCAGAGTCGGCCGCGAATATCATTCGCGTACGGTTTCGTGTACGGTTTCGCATTACAGCAAAACCTGAGATATCACAGAAGGCTTGGTAATGTCGCAATCGACCTGCAAAACGTGTCATCGCTTCGCGGTCTTCTTTCTCCAATTATGAGACAAATTACCTTTGCCATTTTCCTAAAGCCGCGCTGAGGAAATTAATTTTCTGCCAAAAGATTCACCGAAAGATAGGTCGAGTGAATCACCCTTTGCCAAGGTGGGCGCACTGCGGCGATGCTATTTTGGGTTCGAGGGATCTTCAAAACTAAGCGAGTTCAACGTCTATGATTCAGCATCCCTATTGAACGCTAGGTAACAAGTATGTGCGCAAAAATTAAACGAGAATCCCCACCTGGACAGTCTGAGTGTTCGCTTCTAATTTTACTACAAGTTTTAAGTTATCGTTCGTTGGACTCCGACAGGGAGTGCAATTATAACATTTTTCTCTTAAAAACCTCTTCCAAGGTATTTCAAAAAGAATGAATTTCAGCCAGTGCAATGTAGGTAATTCTTCACAAATCTGGCCACTTTCGTTTCTCAAACTTTTTCCAAATATTCAAACATTCAAAAGTTCTACTTAGGGGCCATCTATAAACTGAATTACCAATTTGTGGGGCGGGAAAGGGTCGTGCCAAAAACGACGGCTGGTAACAGGGAGAGGAGAAAAGTCTGTAGAAATAATGTTATGATCTTAGATAACATTTACTACATTTTCTGATGATAAATTTCAGCAAAGTTTGCAAAAAATAGCCCTGTTTCTATTTTTTGTAAAAGAATTATTCTTTGTACCCTGTTTAAAAAAAAAATTTCTCCCCCTTTTCCCGTTCTTAGCTTCAATGTGAACTGAATTTAAAGAACCCATTAAGAGAATCCAAATTTTTTTGCTTGAAAAGTAGAAGAAATAAAATAAAACATTTTAGTAGAAATAATGTTATGATCTTACTACGTTTTGTGATAATAAATTTCAGCAAAGTTTGCAAAACATAGCCCTTTTTCTATTTAAAAAAAAAGAATTATTCTTTTTCCCTATTTAAAAAATTTCTTTTCTCCCCATTTTGTCGTTCTTAGCTTAAATGTGATCTGAGTTATTAGAACCCATTAAGAGAATCCAAATTTTTTTGCTTGAAAAGTCCATTACTATATTTTTGATTAAGAATTGATCTTGTATGATTAAACGTTCTACTGCTTTGTTGCAAATTCACCTTTTTGGTTAAAAATGTAAGTATTCTGTTTTTACAAAAATAATCATCTTGGTTATAAAATCATATTTTTTGTCTAAGAATGCATCTGTATTGTTAAAAATAAATCTGATTCGGGTCCGGATTCAACTGCTTTGTTGAAAATTCGACTTTTTTGGTTGAATACAACTTTTTTATTCCAAATTAAAATCTTTTCGAATGGAACTATTAACTATTAAGGTTTTTGTTTTTTTATTCGTTAAAAATTCAATTACCTGGTTAAAATTTAAACCACTTTCTCAAGCGTTAATTTTCTTTTCGTTGAAGATTCATCATTTTAATTGAAAATTCATACTTGCGGATAGAAATGAGAGCTGTTTAGTAGAAAATTTCATCTTCTTGGCTTGAAAATTTAACTATGTGGCTGAAAATTAACATTTCTGTTCAAAATTCATATTTCTGGTTAAAAATTGTAATATTTGGTAAAAAATGTAACTATTCTGTTTTTACAAAAATAATCATCTTGGTTATAAAATCACATTTTTGCTTAAAAAGGCAACTGTATGGTAGAAAATCAATCTGATTCGGGTCAGGGTTCAACTGCTTTGTCGAAAATTCGACTTTTTTTGGTTGAATTTAACTTTTTTAATCCAAATTAAAATAATTTTAAATGGAACTATTAACTATTAAGGGTTTTATTTTTTTTATTGGTCAACAATTCAATTACCTGGTTTAAATTTGAACCACTTTCTCAAATATTAATTTTCTTTTCCTTGAAGATTCATCATTTCAGTTGAAAATTCATACTTGCGGGTAGAAATTTGAGCTGCTTTGTAGGAAATTTCGTCTTCTTGGCTTGAAAATTTAACCATGTGGTTGAAAATTAACTTTTTTGTTCAAAATTCATATTTCTGGTTAAAAACTCAAATATTTCGTTAAAAATGTAATTATTTTTATAATAATTGAATTTTTTGGAAGAAAATTAATGTATTTTGGTTGAAAATTCAACTATTTTGCTGAAAAATAGTTTTTTTCATGTAATGCAACTAGTGGGTTAAATATTCAACTTTTCGGGTTGAAAATTCGACGTTTTTGTAGACAATTAGACTTTTTCTCTTTAAAGTCGAATAACTGCGTTACAAATTGATGTATTTTGTTGAAAATTCACCTTTTTTTGGTAGAACATTAATCTGAACTGTAAGATAATCAATATTTTTGGTTAAAAAAATAATTACTTAGTGAGGAACTATTCTACTTTGATTTGGTTATAAACTTAATCTTGTTTGATAAAAATTAATTTTTTTGTTTGATACAGCTGATTAAAAATTCGTCTATTTGGTTCAAAAATTCAACTGTTTTTGGTGCAATTTTAATCTTCTTTGTTCAAAGATTCGACCATTTGGTTAAAAATGCATATTTTAAGTTGAAAATTCAACTATTCTGACAAAGTTGTATTTCTTGGTTTTAAATTTAACTGACTTCGAAAAAATCGTTTTTAGCTAGAAAATTTAACTATTTGGTTAAAAGTTAAACTATTATATTTAATCATACTTGTTTAATCTCATTTTAGAAACACTTCAGCTCGGAAGTAAACTTTTGTTTTATTTCTAAATGGTGATTTCGATTTACGGAATAATATTTCACTATCCTGAAAAATTGAGATTTTTTTGGTTATCTAATCCTGTACTGAAACGATTAAACCCTTTTAAAATCAATAAGAGAAAATTTTGTCTTCCATAGTTTCGAATATATTTTTCACGCCTTTTCCAGTGATCAAAAATAATATTTTCTGAGAAAATTAATACTGGACCTTGAAAAATGAAGTGCGAAAATAAATTTCACATTTAAACGATTTTGGTTCTTATTAGGCTTAACAAAAAGATAAGCTTTTTTCCTTGTAAGATCTTGAGACTCAAAAGTGGGGCAACAATTTATTTATGGAAATAAGCGATATAATTTCGATAGGATTTCTCACTTCCTTTTATTTTGTTTCTTCTAAAAAACCTTCAAATGAAAAAGTGTGCCGATAATTTTGTTAAAGAAAAGAAGTGCCATTGACACTCCTTTCATATAAAAAATTATTAACATAAAAAAATTTGAATAGGACCTAAAGAAAAATATGTGACAAGCCCCGTACTCATTTCACAAATTCTTAATTATGTTAGTAGTAGCATAAATGTTGAAAACATTTCCAAGATAGTGTTATGCAATTTTAAAATTATTTCGTTAGAGGGGAAAATTATTTTTTTTAACTTTAGTATACAATATAAATCTTTTATGAAATCGCGTTGTAATCAATTCAAATCTTTTTAAGTAGCCTAAAAGCTTTGACATTCGCTAAAATGATTTTTTAATTTATGAAGTCTTATGCAAATCACTGAAAATCTTACAAATCTTTTTAAATCCTTTGAAATTAGTAATAAGATCTTAAAATCAAAAATTTTGATTGAAATTCTATGATTCCCTTAAATATTATAAAATCCCTTGAAATATCTTAAAATTCATATACAGCCTTAGAAATCCCTAGAAGTTTCTTGATATTTATTTTAAATTAATTTATACTTTAAAGTTCTCAAAAAATGCATTGGAATCAATTAACATTTTTCTAATAATATCCTGGATGCCTTTTTGGAAATTCTTTGCAACTTCCTGAAATTATACAAAATTCTTTGAAGCCCCAACAAAATTTAAATCTCTTTAAATTCTTTGGATTTTTTAAAAGACACCGAATAAAATCCTTTAAAGCTTCTTGAAGTCTGTTGAAATCTCGTACAATTTTCAGGAATTCATGGACATTCTTTTTTACCTTCAAAATCATTCAAAACCTTTTGAAATCTTTCGAAACTTTGATTTTTGAGATGGCGGATGTTATTTTAGAAAACCTAGCGAAGAAGTTTGAAAGTATGTTTAAAGGTAATGTAAAAAAAATGGTTGCATTAGCGACATTTGTTTCGTTTATTTTTAAATAGTAGAAAAATACTTGCATCCTGAAGAATGCGTCAAAAAGTTCACAATACTGGCGTGAGTCCAAGATATGATATCATCTTACCAAAAAAACTAGAGGAAATATATCGAAAATTGTCGATAGAATTATTTTTGTGGCTAGAATTAGATTTTATTTTTTGCATTCTAATCAATTTTCAACAGCATTTATTTTTATCTAGAAATCACCCGTGGAGTATGCCTACTAATATTATAAATTTAAAAAATGACTTACCGTCCGGTTCTGGCTTAAATCCCTGAGGCCGCTCATCGTTGAGTCTTAGTTGAAAATAATCGGTCTGAGGAAAATCGGAACCTGAATTGTTCAATTCTGCTTCTGAATATTCCAATCTTTTTGCTATTAAATTTTCTTTTATCATCAATTCAAAGTCATCTTGAAAATTATCTTCACACAATGAACTGCCGCAACTAGAAATGATCGAATCCAGTGCATTTAAATTTGTATTTTTAAAATTTGCAAAATAAAAAAAGTAAAAATCATACCTCGATCTATAGTTCCAAAGTTCGAGGTCTTTTGATTCGGGAAAATCACCTCGATAGTGAGAAAGTGAGCTTATATGAAGCTTTGGTGAAAATAAAAGATCCTTCAAAGTAACAAATTTGGAGGTATTCTCAATATATTGAGGAGGCGATTCTTTTCCTGCAATTTATATTTTTTATACGCTCTGAGCTTCAGAATTATAAAATATTTTATGATTATCTCCTTTCTGTTATAAAAACCTTAATTAATTACGTAAGGATTTGGAGAAGGGATCTTGAAAAATTTACTTGGTCGGTGTTGGAATTCCAAAGCATTTTTTTACGTAAGTTTCCTCTTTCTGGTTATTAAAAAAATATATATTATTCCCATTGAAATTTGTTTTTGCAGTTGCAATAACTCTACTACTATACACATTATATAATTATTTGTTTTACTTCATTTTTATTATGTGATATCTCATATTATATACGTCTAATAATAATTATAGATTTGATAAATTAACCTATCTTCATATCTTTCATGAAACATCGTGGAATCCTTACAAATCTGTACAATTTCTTGAAATCCCATGAATTCTTTAGAGAATTTTGAAAATCTCTTCCAATTTTTAGAATAATTTTAAAGTTCCTTGAAATCCTTTGAACTCCATGGATCTCATAAGGAATCTCGTGAAATCTCTTTAATTCCGCGATTTCATTTTACATCCTTGAAAATGCTTGAAATCTTCCAAATCTTATAAAAATCCCTTAAATTACATTGAATGTTTTGAAATCCTACGAAATCCTCTACAATCCATGGATATACTTTTGAATCTTTTTAAATATTTTTAAATACTTTGACATTCCACGCAATCAACGAAACCCCTTTAAATCTCTGAAAATATTAAAACTCTTTAAAATTTCTTAAAATCTTTGAAACCTTTTAAAATCTTATGAAATGTCTTCAAATCTTTTAATTTCACAAATATCCTTTTCAAATCCCGTGCTTTCTTTTGAAATATCTCAAAAGTCTTAAAATCCTATCAAATCTCTTGTAATCCCTTAAAGTCCTTCGCAATCCGCGGTAATCATTTAAAACTCCTTAAAAAATTCTCAAAATCCGTCAAATTCCGTCAAAAACCTTCAGTATCTCTTAAAAAATCGTAAATCATTGTTAAATCTATATGAGCTCTTTGAGCTCCCTTAAAATCTTATAAAAATATCTTTAAAAATTGAGATTCTCTGTGAAATTTTACTAGTTTATTTCCTTAAACTCTTTAAATCTTTTAAAATCATTTGAAATTTGTGAAAATTCTCGTAATCCTTTAGAAATCGTTTAAAAAAACCCTGAAACTTTCATTTTGCCCTTAAATATTTAAAATCCCTTTGAAATTCCAAAAAAGCTTTATACGACTCGCTAAATTAACTAAAAAAACGCAATTCTGTGATTCTTGGAATTCTTTGAGATCACTGATGGAAATCTTTTGAATGTTTTGATATCATTTGAAATATCTCACATCTTATAAAAATCCCTTATAATTCTTTAAAGTCCGTAAAAAATGTAATGTTTATTAAAATTACTCGAAATATAAAATACGAAAATCCTTTGAAATTTTGTCTATTCTTTTAAAAACTTTTAAAATCATTTAAAGTGCTAGCAATTACATAAGGTCGTTAAAACTTCTTTGGCACTCTTAAAGTCCGTTAAAATTTTGTGAAATCTTTTGAAATCTTATGAAATCTTGAAAAATATCTTAAGATCCTTTTAGAATCCTCTAAAATTTTGCAATTTCTTTTGAAATGTCTAGAAATCTCTTAAAATCTATTGAAATCTCTAAAAAACCTTTGTAATTAGCAGACGTAGTTCTAAATTTCTTAAAAGCTCTCAAAATTCCTAAAATTCCATCGAAATCACTTAAAACATCGTAAAATTTCGTGAAATTTAATGCGAATCCCTGAAGTCCCTTGAAATCCCTCGAAATCCCTAAAATGCTTTGGAATCTCGGTAAATTCCATAAGAAATCTATTTTTTGACAAACTTTGTAACATTCCTAAATACCTTAAAATCCTTTGAAATTCGTTGAAATCTTTCAAATCTTTTAAAATCTTATTTAAAGTGGAAATAATTGATATTTTGAGTAAAAAAACAACAAATTTAATGTAAGGAAGGGGCGATGGTCTAAAACTAAAAAAATCATACTTACGTAATTAATAGACATTCCCTTACTTGTGTATTAGTTTAAGCTATTTTCACCGAAAGTATTAGAATACATGTGTTAAAATAAAATATTGTTAAATCCGAGAAGCGTGGTTTAATTTGGTGTTTCAAAAGAGAATAAAAGAATTTCAAAACACTTTGTATGTTTAGCATACTCCATTAAACTTAAACGTTGGCTTTTAGCCAAGGAAACAGACAACCTGGACAAACTTCTAATATATAGGTAATGCACAAATGAAAGAAAATTTAGGTCAGCTTTAAAATAATTGGCTTATATATCTTAGTATTTTCCTACCCACTATCTGATTTTCAATATCATTGATCTATTTTTGTAATCTTATGTAGGATGAAATGATTTGAATAAGCAATTATAAAAATGTTATCAAATATTTGCGAAAAGATACTAAAACTAGCCACAATTTTGATTCCAGAAATTTTAAAACCCGATTTTTCCAATTCCTAAAAATAGCAAATTACTTAATTTCAAATTTCCGAATTTTTCAATTTCGGAGAAAATAAAAGATTTAATAGTACACTTGAAAATAAATTCATCACATAAAATAAAATACTATTCTAAAGATTATTTTAAGCAGCAAAAAACAAATAATTTTTTTGCGGAATTTTGAATAATCGGCAATTTATATTTTTCTGGAATTTGAAATCTCGAAAATTTGATCTTTTTGGGAATTTAAAATTACGGCAGTTTGCTATTTCTTGACATTTGAAAATTCAGCAATAGACTATATTATATTTACTTTCTTCCGGAAATACAAAAATTCGTCAATTAACTTTTTTTCGGAATCTTTTTTGAAATTTAAGATTTTGCAATTTGCTTTTTTCCGCGAATATGAAAATTGTACAATTTACTATTTTCCGTAATTTGAAATTTCAGCAATTTGCCATTTTTTTGGACTTTTAAAATTCGGCAATTTGATATTTTCGGAAATTCGAATATTTACTATTTTCCAGTATTTTAAAATTTGGCAGTTTATTATTCTCAGGAATTTGAAATTTTGGCCATTTTTTTAATTTAAAAATTTAGCGAATTGCTAGTTTGTATGATTTTGTAATTCGGAAATTTACTATTTGCCGGAATTTGAAATTTGAAATTTCTGTCTCGGTATTTTTCACACTTGGGATTTGGAAATTAAGGAAAATTGACTTAATCCCATAAAAAAGATTAATTTCAGAACGTGAATTTTATATATTATTATCCATGATAGAGTTGGAAATTGTCTCACTTCCCTTTTAAATTCGCAATACTCTAAGAATTCGCTGATCTGGAACTATTTTTAGCACCTAAAATACGCATCTGACCTCCCAGAGATTGATGTTCCTTATTTTCTTTTCGACTCAATGAAAGAATAAACTCTCAAAAACATGTTTCACTTTCTTTTTTCAGATATTCTCAGATGGTGCAAGTTTGAGAAATGAATCAGAAGTCTTAAATAATAATCATATGGTAAGAATCGCAAGAACTCGAGTTTATCTGGTTTTTCTGTTGGCAAATCAATTTTTCGATTACACAATTAATTCAATGTAGACTTTTTTTTGTAAATAAGTGCTTTTTAAAATTTTTAAATATTCCTGTATTTGAATGCTTCATAACAAATTTGGTTAATTTCTTATTTTTTTATAAACAAAGTAACTGTTTAGCTATTTTTTTAATGAGTAGGCTCAATTAAAAAAAGAATCAACTAAAATTTGCAAATGCATAATAATCACCAATTTTATGGCTAAATTTGGATATTTCCAATAGAATAGGCAAAATTTTTGTTTACAAAATGGAATACGAATTTTTTTAAGAATATTCATTAAAAAATTCAGATTTCGGTTATTTTTTTTCAAAGACTTTTTGATAAAGAATGTTTAGATAATTATTAATTATTGTTAGTATCGGGAATATTATAGCAAAAAGTCATAGGAAAGACATTATTAGTCAATTCCATGTATAAAAATCGAGCGTATTTGTTGCAAGAAAGCCATACACGGATTTTTTTAATGAATTTCGTTTAAATAATCAATAATTTGTATGCACTTTTAAATTATTATATCGAAGAGTCATCAGAAAGATATTCTTATTTGATTTTGTAAAAAAGTGTGCCTGTTCGTCAAAAATAACCAAACTTTGAATTTTTGTATAAAAATTGTTCAAATAATTAATAGTTTTAATATATTTTTAAAGAATCATACTGAAAAGTCATCGGAAAGAGATGCTTAGTTGATTTCGTAAAAAATTGAATCTATTCGTTAAAAAATATTAAAAATATGATTTTGTATATAAAAATTGTTTAAATAATCGTTTAATAGCATTAATTTTTAATGAATCATAATGAGACATTAATTTCTCTCACATTTTATACCCAAACTCTGATAAACCTTAATTGATAGGTAAAATAAATTTCATT
>JAAAKG020146642.1:0-10626 GCA_010014905.2 Druon quercuslanigerum
GTTTTCCTGGCTCTACTAAATGGTTTTCTACCATTTAGTAGAGCCAGGAAAACTGGTAAATTTTATATTTTGTATGGAGAGGGAATTGTCAGCGCATTTAAAATATACCCGACACGGCTAGGCTCCAAAGAATCCTTAAGAAAAACCCAGAATTTTAATTGAAGGCATTAACACTGGAGACAGGAGGCATGACAGAATCGGCTATCGAAATCCTAGAACACCTAATTAAGGTGCACTTTCCTAGTTCCGGATCTGGGTGTCGATTGAAAAAAAGACTGTTACACTGAGAGATAAAATGGGTACATGTCGTACCACAGAGTTTAGCCTTTCGCCTAATCTGAGTACCAGTGGTCGTTTCTCGTGAAGGGGCAGCCGGCGCCCCATGAGAGATGTACACTGAAAAAATTGTGGGCGAGCTGCGCGCCCACGTGGTAGAGCTGGAACACCAAATGCGTCGCGCGCTGCTCGCCTATAGTTTGGTACAAATCCTCTCTCTTATTGGGCACTCTCTGTGCCCACATTGGAACAGCTGTAGTACCAACAGTGTTGGTACTGTAACGCTCCCTTCTGGCGGGAGCACGGTATCCCCACGCCGAGTTTCGCGCTGTTATGGAAAAAATATCTTTTAAACTATTCATTTTTATTATATTTTTGTTTAGAAATTGACTATTATTGAATGCTAGTTTACTTAATTGTTTACACGATCACAAAACTCAACTGCGACCTGCGGCTTCAATTGTTTGCAAAAATCTATTTCTGGAGCCGTGGGGAAATTTCATTCTCTTTTGTGGGACTGCTGCGTCCCCAACACACGGGAAAGGATCTGCTCGCGTGTTTGGTACTACAGCTTACTTAAATGTGGTCTGTCTGTTGCACCAACCGCCGTGGTGGCGCTGCGTTGCCACTAAGAAGACAGCTGCTACCCCAAAATTTTTTCAGTGTACGCGTTGCCGGAACCGTGCAGTATCAACGCCAACACGAGTATTCTTGCATGCAAACGGCGGCTGTACCAAGCGAAAGGGACAGTACTAGATGGAAGACAGCAAGTGTCTTTTTTTCTCTCAGTGTAGGTTAAATCCACAGACGGCCCAGATCAGAGGGCCCATCAGAATGATTGGAGAATAAGATGGATTGTTCGTCGTTTTGACATATACAAGGCAGCTGGAGGAGACGTAAAAATTGATTTCGGAATAATCCGTGCACATCAACTCAAAACACAAGTTATCTGGGATATTATTGACACTACAAATCTTCTCTTGCCCTATCAAAACTGAAAGGTAGCAGTCTTTACCACCCTGACTTATTCAGCCCTTAACCTCCTTTTCCTATCCCATTACCAAACTACCCTAGCCTTTTGCTCAATACGTGACATTGCGTTTGTATGTTGAACTGCTTTATAGTCTTGCCCTAACCGGCTGGACTAATAGCATGTCTTGCCTTTGTTGGTTGTACTGACCTACAGTCTTGACTGAACTGTCTTCCACCTTTAATATCTTGAAAATTATTTACGTTGCCAGGACAGCGCTATGAGTTCACCTATTATTACCAGAACAGCGCTATTCTGTTTTTTGCTTATTATCTCGAGTGTTATTACCAGTGTTTGCAGTATTGTTAGTTCAGCCCCACCTATCTCGATAAGTCTGGACTTTTTGAACTAGCACCCATTAGGATTTTTTAGCCGGAGGCTTTGAACTATATTGTATTGCAATTTCAGGAAATTTGACCGGGGTCCGAAGCTATTGTACACTATGAGGTGTCCTTTGACTATTTTTTACATAGCCCTTTCTTTACAAACGAATAATGTAAAATTATTTTAAAAATCGTTACTTACGTGATTTTTGCAAAATCGCGAGAACTTTCTTTCGAAAATTATCTTTTTAGTGATAAATTTTATAATTTAGTTAAAAATTGAAAAATTTAAAAAAAAAAGATCTTTTTGGGTCAAGAATTCATCTATTTTCGTAGAATATTAAACTATTGTTTAAAATTCATATTCTGTTGCTGAAAAGACGACTGAGAACTCTTTTGAAATAGAAATATTTTTTGTTGTTAAAAATTTTTTGTTCTGATTTATTAGTACACCTTTTTAGTAAAAATATTTTATCTTTCTTGGATAAAAATGATACTGTTTTGTTGAAAATTTCAGTAGAATATTTATTTTTATTGGACAAAAATGCAACTGTTTGTTGAAAATGTAATGTTTGAAAAGTGATACTTTTTGTTTAAAAATTTGACTATCAAGCATAAAATTAAATTATTATTTACAATTTTTATTTTGATGTTGAAAAGTAAACTGAAATATTTTTTTGTATGAAGTTTTCAATACTTTTGTAAAGTTTTTGAAAAAAATAATTTATTTTAAAAGAAATTACGTTTTTTTCAATAACAATGATACTGTTCTGGTGAAATTCAATTTTTATTAACGTTTGTCCTTTTGATTATATATTCACCTGCCTTAGCAGGAATAACACCTTTCTTGGATAAAATTGCAACTGTTTGATTAAAAAGTAAACTATTTTGTTAAAAATAAACTATTTTGTCAAAAATTCATACTTTTTGGGTAAAAATTCTACTGTTTTGTTAAAAATTGATCTATTTCGCTGAAAATATACTCAATTGAAGATTCAATTTTCTTTGTAGAAAAAGGATGAAAATACTACTATTTGTAGAGAATTAAGCAACTTTTTTTTTTACAATCCATCCCTTTTGGGGAAAATTCAGTTTTTTCATTGAAACTTAGTTCTCGTTTGAAAATTCATATTTTGATCGTGAAAAGTCGACTTCGATTTTTTCAGATAGAAATTCTACTATTTTTTAAGAAAATATATCTTTTTCTTACAAAAATTCATATTTTTTTAGTGGAAATTCAATTTTTGTATGAAAATGCAATTTTTTGTTAAAAATTTTTCTTCTTTGCTTAAGTATTTATTTTAAATAATTATATTTTAATGTAAAAATGCACATCTATGGTTGAAAATTGTACTATTTAGCATAAAAGCCTATTTGGCTTAAGCTTAATTTTTTAACTGAAAATGTAACTTTAAAGTATTTTTAAGATTTATATTTTTTAGTTCGAAATTCTCCTTTTTTGGTAAACAAATATTTTTCTTAGTTTACAATTTCATATTTGCAGTGTAAAATTGCAAAAGTTTTGTGCAAAGTTAGTTTTATGCTAAATCATATTTTTTGTTTGAAATTTTAATTTTTGTAGCGCAATTTTTTTTTTGGCTTTAAGGTACAACAATTTAAATAACCTCTTATTTCTTTCTTGAGTGAAAAAATTTTCTTTCTTAAAAATTCGTGTTTATGTTTTTAAAAATTATGTTAAAAATCGAATTATTTTGTTGAAAATTCAAGTATTATGTTAAAAGCTATCTTTTATAGTAAAAAAGGCATTTTTTGTTTTAAAAAAATAAATCAATTTGAACATTTTAAATTTCTCTCTGAACAACTGTTAATTTTATTTATGACAAAGGCTGTGCTAAAAATCTTACCAAATAAATGAAATGCAAATACTTGGATATCAATGATTAAGGAAAAACTTAAATCATGTGCGTCTAGCCAATCATGTATAAAATATTTTATTATTCATCCCGAATTATTTCTAGACAGCTAGACACTTGATGATTTAAAACATAATTTCTGTTTATTTTTAAATAAAATTTTGCCTGTGTCAATAAAAGTATATTATAATAAATTTTTGTATAATACTTTGCCTACCTTTCTCTTGCGACGCAAATATGGAAAAGCGCCATTATCTTCTAAGTAAATAGGAAGCAATCATAGAACGTTAGGTATGAATCACAAGATCTTGTTTTTTATTAAAGTCGATTCGATGGCATCTATCACCAAGGTTTCGTCAAATTTAACAATCGTTCAGATGTTGCTTTTACGGCTTAGTAATTTTCAGTATAAATTATCAGTGATTTTAGTACCGACTCATCAGTCAGTGTCCGAAAATCCTTTAACAGCAACGCAGATTCTTACGGGATCCATTTATCTTCAATCGCAAACGAGTGCAAATTGTTACAATTTTCCAGGCACAGTTTCAAAATATTACAGGTAATTGCATATTTAAGAAAAAGTTACAATCTTAGAACTCTTTCTCTCCATAACTTTATTGTCACATACCATGTGTTTTATTATAAACTAGTTTTCCAGTAATGTATTTCAACCTAGGTTCGATGTCCAACAAATGGACAAATTTAAGATTGCGCAATAGTTATTACTTTAAAATCAACATTTCTTTAAGAATATAACATCGAGCGTCATCTATGTATTAGCTTGAAATTCTGAAAATCTTAGAGTTCTCTATTTTATCATAAAATAAATAATTCTTTAAATATTTTAAATAAATAATTTAATCCCATTCTCGATGAAAATGAATGTTGCACTATCTAAAGATTATAAGTATAAGTAATTACCAGGATATCGAATCTAATTGTTATAAACAAATTATACTAACAAAATATCAAAATTGTGAAAATTTTGCTTGCAATGTCAACACATTGGCCCAAAGTAATCGGTTTTCTTTCTTAGTTACATTTCTTCATATTAATGGTAAAACTTAGTGATAAAGATTAGCTATTCGATATTATTTGTTAATTTAATAAACACCTGCATAATTTTGTTATTTATTAAGAGAAAGTACTCACTTTTCCCTCTAATTGTATTGAAATTACATAACTAGTAATCATATGCGACAAGGAATTGTCAATCAATATTATTTGTTTATTTTGATACGCATGTGAGTGAGATGGAGCTATCGGTTTGGGTGAAGGACAGGAAGATACGATGGTGACTCGCAAAATGAAGTGAGTGAGGGGGGAGATACTGATGAAGGTAGAAGGAGGAACTAATGTGTCTTTCTCATAAGATAGAAAAAGATAGGAAGAGTAAGAGTGATCTGAAGGAAAGATGGTGAGGAAGGTGAAATGGTGCAGTAGCTGAACGGATGTTTTTATTTTGACTTTTATGATAGAAATAAATGGGTTGGCGGAGGTTCAATTTGTTACTAAAAGAGGGACGGGGAGAAGGGAGTAAGCGTGTCAACTGATAGTGCTGGTATGCCAGCTCTTTCAGCGGAAATGGGCGTCCTGGGATGCCAGTTGGCCCGTTGGCAGTAGGAAGAAAGAGATGGGGGGGGGGGTAATTCAAACAAACAGCAGAAAAAATGCCTTTCAGAAATATTGGTTTATTCAAATCATATTTACCATGATGTATAGCAATATTTGTCGACGAAGGTTGGTGACAAATATTGTTGCGTTTTATTATCGAGCGGGACGGTAATGGCCTACGGTTCGAACCTAGGGCTGCTAACCAGCTGTAGGGTTTTTGTAAGGTTGCTGGGATCCGATTCCTAAAAAAGTGACGTTTCGAGGCAGGGCGCGCCCTTTTATAGCGCTCTCTGCGTGGACGTTGCGCGGGAGTCCCGCGGAGGGGATAACAAACCCACGGAGGGAGATGCGCGCGTCGACCTTCGCTGGCGTTCTTCTCACGTTCCTCAAGTCCACTTAGCCTGCCGCCTTGTTGACGTCATTTCTTTCTTTGCTTCTCTTGCTGGAAAGTCTACTCTTTAGTTGATAGAAGTTAAAGATAGTTGCCTATTGAATCTGAAAATTGTGTTTTTTTTGTAAATTTCAGATTGTTGATGATCGATCGCCAATATTATGTATAGCTTTTTAATTTCCAGAATCTATAACCCTTTTTTTCATAAGGGCGAAAATAATTGTTGCTTATAAAAATAAAAAATAATTGTTGCCTTCAAATTTATGCTCTTTAAAAATTGTAAAAACAATTCAGTATTCAAAAAAATATTTTCATTTTAATGAAAAATAAATTCCGATTTTAAAGTTTATCAGGGTTTTCAGATAAGTACATTTTAGGCATTTTGGGATTTTACCGACTGTTTTTCGGTAGTTTCACCACATCTCAATATAATTTTTTTTCAACAAAAAAATTGAATCATTCTTTTGTAGATTAAAATACAATTCCGGGAGATATCCATAACAAATTTGAGAAGAAAATAATTACCAATTCCTTCTTGGAACACCCAAATCGCCAAACTTATAGCAAATATTTTACAATTCATCCCGAATTTCAGAAGGACAAAACACTTAATTATTACAAACGAAGAGCCTCATCGTACTGAAATTTGAAATTAATAGTACATCCCCTTTCCCAACTCCCTCAATTTTTCTAGACGACTAGAGACAGCCTTATTTTAAACATAATTTTTTTTTTACTTTAAAACGAAATTTAGTTTAAGCCGATTAAAATATGTTTTATGAAATATTTACCACATATTTTTTACATTTTTTATTCTCTCAGTGAATATGAAAAAAGTTTGGTATCATGTTATCTCTTACAAGTTAAACATATAATCATGCTATTCAACCAGAATATCTTTTTTTATTAAAATTAATTTTATAGCGTCTATTATCAAGGGTTCATAAATCCTAATAATACTAACGATGTTTTTGTTAAAGATAAAAAAATCGCCAGTATAGGTAAAAGGGATTTTATCACCGAGTTATCAGTTCCAAGCTCCTTCGACAATGAAGATTTTTTGGGGAACTCTTCTGCTTGCAATTTCAGTATTCGTGCTTGATTCTGTTGGTAAGCAAAATGAAATTTATAATATTATTTTTGAGTGAAAGATACAGTGAAATTTCAAACAGTCTTGAAATTTGTTAATTCTGAAAAAATCCGGGGTATTTTTCACAAAAAGAATAATTTTTCATGGCCAAATTGATTTTTAGAAAACTAAAGAATATATCCATTTGATTAAATTTTTTTAATAATTATTTAAATGTGTTAAAATTAATAACAAAACGATTTTCCAATATATCTGCGAAAAAGTAAAATAATCCATTTTTTACAGAATCTAGCGGAAGTGGTAAAGAAAAAATTAAGTATGGCTATAATGAAAAAACGGGCCGTAAAGTGTATGGAACCACGAGGATAGAACAGAGGGCGTGGAATGGGAATCACGTTGCAGATATCCTAAACGATTCAGCTCAACCATCAAAAACCCAAACATCACAATGCGACTCACCACAAGCCCAATCACCAAGAGCCCACTCACCAAGAGCCCAAACAGCTGCGCAACGATGCCTACGATATTTTCAAATACTCGCCACGAGGAAGACGAAGCTCGGTAGACAGAATTAAAAAATTATATAAATATGAAAAAAATGTAATTTTACTGAGTAAAAATATAAAAAGCTGCTGCAAAGCACTATGGCTGTATTTACTATAGGCTTATTCATTTGTGCTTATTTCAAGAGCACTTTGCTTTCTCGATGAAAACAAAAAGGTTTGCTTCCTAGGAGAGGAAGGTTTTTCTTTGACAAATGCAAAAAATGTACACTTTTCTAATATTTTTAAAACTTAGGTTCTAAGACACTCAAATTAGGACGTCTATTCGAACAAATTGGTTTTCTCATTAGCAACAGAAAGAGATATATTTCTTTGAGATGTTTGCATGGATTTGATTAAAAAAATACATACACTTTTGTTTACGTAAATAATAGTTTTTGATAAAAATTGGTTTTAGGGTTGGGATATTCATCTTAACAGGTTGGGCGAACTCCGTGCGAATTATTTTTACTTCTGGCTTTCTTAAACTCGACGGAAGTCATCTTTGGCTCCGCCATGTGAATTGAATGAACTATACAGAAAATAAAACACAAAACATACTAGGAATTTAGTTTTAAAAATATGAGAAATAGAAATATTTTATACAAAAATGGGGATATAATAGTAGCCTAAAAAGTGGGACGATGGTCGTGGGGGCTAAAGCGCAGGCTTTGGACTCACTCTGTCGGCTTGCGGGTTCGATTCCCGTCTCGCACTCTGGAAGAGCCTCGGTGGCCCATGCGGTGAACACTAGCCTAGCAAGGGAGTTGTTCATCTCCGCAAAGTCGTGAACCGCTACCTCTAGAGAAAAAGGTTCTCTAAGTACTTTAGGCTGTTGCTCTTGTCGAAGCTTTTCGTTATATTATCTTGCCTTATATCTTGAATAGATACTATGCTGATGTCACTCTGGAGCCTAGTGCGCCTAGTCCATCTATTCACTTTTTCCAGGCTGCCTATCCTGTTAGCCGCTCTTGCAGTTATCGCAATATGTTGGTGTTCTTCACAGAGCAGTAATTTTATTGCCGCTGTGGGTGTAGTGCTCATTGTTCTCGTCGATCCCCTAAACGTTAGCGTTTGAAATCGCTACAAAATACAGGAACATCCACATTGGGTATTTTGTAATTTTTCGTGAAAATAACGAAGCTGGTCTGTTCCGCATATATCGGGAGTCCTGAGCTATCGCACAAAAAGTATACGATGTGCAGCGTGAACCTTTTAAGACCTCTAAACGTTTCAAAATAAGCCCCCCTGACTAGGATATCAAAGTCACCATCATAGCTCTAGGCATAACACCTCGCCTTATTTAGTCCAAGAAGTAGACCGTATTTTACAATGCCCTACAGGCAAGGTGACAGGACATCCTCCTCATGGCACCCATATAGCAATGTTCTTCTGACAAAGCCTAGGGGCCAGCCTGAACAGCGTGCTGCCCTCTGTGCAGCGGGGAAGCTAAATGCACATTATCCCTTATACCTCTCTAGCGGATTCTGGTCCCTTCTCTTGACCGTAAAATAAACTGTCTGAAACAATTTATTTTTATTTTGGGCAAGCTTTCTCTTTTGTGGGACAGCGTCGTTCTCCATAGGCGGAAAAGGGTCTGCTCGCACATTTAGTGCGCTGCTTGCCCAAAATGTTTTTAGTGCAGGCTTCTGATATATAAACTCATTATAGGAGCAACAATCATGTGTCCAGTTGAACCGCTTAAACTGATTTTCAGCAGCCCAGAAGTAGCGATTTTCGGAAATTTTCGTCATCTTCCAGCAGGAAAAATAATGAATATTTTTCAGGGCTTTGAGATGCCTACGTCAAATGAGCTTCAGCTAATAATTTACAAATCATTTTGAGCTTTGTGAGCCAACAGTTTAAAGAATGACAACCTGAAGAAGACTGATCAACATTTTTCATGACTTAAAGATCGTCAAACACGCCAGACCTGTTGATGAAGATAGCATTTTAAACTTTGTAAAGCAACAGAATAAAAAAACACAATCCAGAAAAGACTACTAGGATTTTCTTAAACTAGTTGCTGCCTTTCTGGAGGATTATTCTTATCATTAGCATTATCAGTTCCATGAAGGAAACAGTTTTCCTTGACATCAATGAAATTGTTGGGTTCATGAAATTTCTTTATTATCATTGAGAAACTATTTGTGAAAGAATGATTTTCAGTTTTCCTACACCAAACAATGATTTCAAGTTTTTTCAGTATTTTATTGTCTACGACCTAGTGAATCGAACCATGTCGAAAGACACGTCTTGTGACATCGGTGGAATTTTATTATTTCTTTGAATAACGCATTGAAGTTTTTTAAAATCATCGTTTGCATTTTTGTAAACCTCGACTTTATTTTCTAAAGACTAAATAAATCGTTTCTATCAAATAGAAGGCTTAAAAGTCAGTATAATATACGAGTCATCTATCCAGTTCGCGTTCGTATGAGTCTTGAAAATTAAAAATTCAGTTATCTGGCTTTTAGACTTATTTCGAAAAAATGTACATCTTTACGGAAATTTTACTTTTTATATTCATCGCTCTTCCTTCTTTCATACGTAAGTGTAATTCAATATTGTAATTAATTTTTATAACAAATACGATTTTATCTAAAGAAGAGGTCTAACGACATGCATATGGAAATTCTCAAAATTTTCGTTGAAAACCTGAATAGTTTTTAATTATTTAAAATTGTTTTATATCTTCAATTTAGAATCTTGATATATTTCATATTTTTAGTAACCATCGTTTTAATCCTTAAGCGTGGTTTGGCATTCCAGCTTTCCGGTTTTTCGAGAATAAGTCAGGCAACATATCCCCGGAAATTGTAAAGTTGAAATCTCAAGCCCATGCTTGTAGTGAAATTCCACAACAAGTTTGAAAAATAGGATTTTTCAAATGTTTCAAATTCCGCGTAAGTTTCAACCGTTGAAAGTTAAAATTCTCGCGAACTGGAGAACAGTCAATTTTCGCCGAATTCCAGTAAGCTAGAGGAGCGGGCGACCAATGATTTAGACCAGTAGATAAACAAAATTAACATCTTAAATTATTAATAATCATTCCCTGGTCAAGAAGCCTAAGATCAACAATAAAAATATGATTTTCATATTTACAAAAATAAAATCTTGCACGTATAAAGAATGGCATCGTCATCCGATTAAAGAAATGGAAACAAACTTTAGTTTGTACACTTTAACTGTTCATATAAAGGATCAAAAGTTACCGCATTTTCTGAATTTATTTATCTTTTTTACAATTGAGGCGTCGGATGCAAAAAGGAGATATAGAATTATTTTGCTGGAGTGGGGAGACCCTTAAGCTCCTGAAAATGAAGTCTTGAATTTTAATTTTTCAAATATAAATTCGGAATGAAAATTTAATTTCGCATCTTTTTCCCTTTATAAGAAAAGTTTTAGTTTTTTTCTTTTTCGAATTATTTACGAAAAACTGTTTTTTTCTTTGATCAAAATATTTTGATTTTTTTCACTTCAACT
>JAAAKG020146643.1:0-10626 GCA_010014905.2 Druon quercuslanigerum
TGTTAAAACAAATTTTAAGGACGACAATTCCTTTTTCAGAAATATACATACTTTCTTTCTGATGAGTTCAAAAATAACAAAAGAAATGTAACCGACTCTGCAACTATTTTTTCCCTCCGAAACTCCACATTATCTATAATTTATTTATAATAATTAAACTTCTGATAAATATAACTTTTGGCGATTTTTATACTTTTTTTTTCCTTTGTATATTTACAGTCCGCATCTAATACAAGATTTCAATTCTTATAAAATGGGTTTTGAAAAACACGCAATAAATTCATAATGTCATAATTGGTTCCTTTTTATACTCGTTACACATAATAAACACATGCTTTTTCTTTATTGTTTTAATTTAAATATTTATTTACAAGGAATTTCAAATTAATTATGTGACAAGCAAACTTTACGTTTAACTTGGTTTAAATTTGCCGCACGAACTCCTTTTACAAATGGATGGAGTTTGACGTTTCTCTGGATTAGTTGACTTTTTTTTACTTGCGCGTGGCGGGACCTTAGCTTTTTGGATCATGCATTCCTGGCAAACTAAGAATTTCTTGCACGTTTGTGGACGCGAGACCATACTTTGTTGTATGATCTAATCACGCGCAAGTAAAAAAATTGGAGCCAATCAGGAACGATACAAGTTACATCGCCATATTGAATAAATGCACAGCAAGATGGCCGTGTAGCTTGTATGTGTGAGTTTGACGAAAATGGAAGGTTTTTCGGCTAGACGATCTTGGATTTGGATCATGTTTTTACGGATGTCAGGGTGCAGACCCCTGTAGGTAGATTATTAGAATAGTAAAACAGTTTTGACCAATAAGGTACCGGCACAAGATCTAGTAGTCATCCCATTTGTCAAAACTTTTCGACTATTCTATGAATCTACTTCCATGGGATTGCGCTCTTAGATCATGTGAATCATATCCTTGATGGATCCAGGCTTTTAGAGTTTAGTTCATGTAGGAAGGCACTGTTAACGTACACTAGATGCCAACCTAGCTTTAATAAAAAATTTCTAAAGCGCGTCAATTTTTTGAGGTGTAAGAGATATGAATGTATCTTTTGCCGCTACAAAGAATTTGTGATTTTGCTCCCGCCCATCAGTCAGGTGTAACACGACGTGAGTGATCTGCTTTCCGAATTTTATCATTCTGTTCTTAAATTAGTATTGCGATTTTGACTAGAATGGCGAGTAAAGAAGAAACCGGTTTAAATAATAAAGTCCCGTCGGCCGTAGAAAATATTGATAATTCGAGAACAAAAGACAGCGACGACGAAGTCATCGTTCAGCGTGTCATTAGACTCCGAGATACCCAGGATGAAGAGACCGAAAACATCAACGATGAGGATTTCATGAAGGAAATGGACGTCGTTGATGCCTGGGAAGGCGACGAGGACAGATTAAAAGAAGATTTCAAACGGAAAAATCGTCCAAAGGACCGCGAAAAGCAACTCACTTCTAGGTAGCAGGCCCTTTTTAAGAATTTCACTTTTATTTCACTGTTTAGTCAATTTCTTTGCGATCAAGGTGAATAGTTCACAACTAATCAGATGCACCTTTCTTATACATACTGCGACTTTAATATTTGAACCAATAATTGTCGACATTTTTTTTGCTTTATGTTGTTATTATTTGTGATACCTTTCGTGTATCACATGAAAAAGAGATTTTGAAGAAAAAAACTTGCAAGCGTCAAATAATTTCTTTAAACGGAACTATAAATAACCGGCAGGAATAATACATTAGGAAATTGTACATTGTTGCCAAAAAATTTTAATGATTCGAATTCTGACCTTTAAATATTATTGTTAAGTAGAACTAGAAAACTGGTCAGGGCTTCATGCCGTCCAAACAAGAAAATAGTAACTACATTGTGGATGAGTCCCCTGTCAGCTAAACCAAAACTGGGATGGTAGGGGATTGATCCAAAATGTAGTTATGACTTTTCTTGTTTGGACAGGAGAATGATAAAAATGATGTTTTTCAAAAGTTTGAGAGCTGATAAAAATGATGTTTTTCACAAGTTTGAGAGCTGATAAAAATGATGTTTTTCACAAGTTTGAGAGCGCGTAGGGCACGTTTCTAATGAATCTCTCGATTCGCACTCGATAATGGGTTATCTCACGCTCCCCCCTCGGATAATTATTCTTTGCATTTGAAATGCTTGAATAAAACTTTATCAAAAAGATCTCTTTTAGTTCGCAGTATTTATATGCCTCTTCATATTCTGAATTTTTTTACTCAATTAGGTATAATTAAAGATTAAGTTTCTCAAAGCTCTGTAGGCTTTGAGGTACACATTCTCATCCTAACACTCACCCTGCGCGCTCGATTATTTTATTTAATTTTTAATGTTATTCTTCATGTATAAAACAAAAAGTAGGCGTCCTATCAAGAAGTGATTCTTCACGAAATTGTAGATATTTTTGGGATCACATCTTTTGTTAATTCATCTTTTTCCTTATCCTGCATAGTTTGACCACAAACTGGATTTTTTAAAATTATTTTTTGTGCAATCCAAATTTGAATTTCCTATTTTCCAAGAAAATCCAAAAAGCTTTTATGGTAATCTAGTAGGGCTTCAAAAAAGCAGTGATTTTTAATTGATTTAAAAATTTTTGAAAATTCTATAACTGGGAATTTTTTCTTATCGAAAAAAGTCAGGATCAATTTGTCGTCTTTTTAATACTATAAATATCCGTACATAGAAATTTAGCATTAAGAAAAAAAGGTCTCAAAAATTTCCAAAATGCGCTTACTTTGAATTTTCATCCAAAATGGGTGGTTAACGAACTCATTCTTTCTTTTAGGATCTAAAAAAAAGTGTGCCAAAGATCAATTTGATTCGTTCATTTTTTCGAGATTTATCGTGTTTACTGTGGTGTCAAATTTCGGACAATTCTAACACTTTCTCAATCATACATTATAAGAATGTAAAAATGAACTATCACTATGTAATGAAATTACTGATACCATTAATATTTAAATCAATGCCTTAAAAAATAGTAACAAATGAACATACAACAACTTTTTTTTGTGAAACTTATCCGGCTCGAGATCCGATTTATACTTTACCGATTTTTCTTTATAATACCAATTCCACATGAAATATCAAGCTGGAAGTTTGGGATGAGAAAAGGGTTACTAAGGAACGTTTGTGTACATAAACGTTCCTTAGCCCCTTTTATCCATTTGCCCAAACCTTCAGCCCGATATTTCATTTCGTGTGGAGTTCGTATGATAAAAAATCATTTGATGAATCTAAAGTAATCTATATTCTGTTACTAACTAAACAAAATCATTTCGTGAAGCTGGCAGCAAGCGTTCCTATTTAACGGTTGCGTAGGAGCGGGTACGGTTCAGAATTTTTTTTCATTTAAAATTTAATATGTTAGTTTTGAGTCAAATTTGTGAATATTTTTTTTTATATTGACCTTAGAAGTTCATGAAGACATTTTTTCGCTTTTTCAGAAAATTCCTAATATTTTATGCTGGTTTTAAAATAATGTTTGAACCAAAATGCCTAAATTGTCATGCTTTTATATAGCAACGCTATGCTGAGCATTCTACTCAGGCTGCTTAGTATTTTGCCTCGCATTAGACACTTGAAACACATCTCCATGCAGAAAATTAAGTCAGACCAAATAATTTTTGCACTAGGAGTACTAACATGGGTGTTTTGAGTGAAAATGACTAAATTTGTATGTTTTTGAATAAAAAATCTATGATGAGCATTTAACTTTGTTTGTGCCAGTAAAAAAGGGAATAATTATGCCCGTATATAGATTTATTAATTACACAAGGCAATATGGTTTTGTTGTTGGAAAGTGGAGGGTCCCAGAGGACCCCATTTTTTGCAGGCCTGTGTTATTTTTCTTTCGAATGAAGTCGCGTAGGGGAAAAATTTGACAAGTGTAGTAGCCAAAAATTTTTTTGTCACGAATCTCCTTCGAAATCAACTGAATTGTATTCTGGGTGGAACTCTTTTAATCCTCCAAAGAAAGACACTTGTACGCTGCACACTTGGGGAAAATGGACTTTTGGGACAAAAATCAGCGGACTCTTAAAATCTCAACGGATCAGAGCTCTTTTTTTAAATACTCATAAAGAATCGTACTTTAATGTTGTACTGCACGTTTCTTAGAAACTATTAAAAATGATTTATTATTTAACTTGCAAAATGTTAATTTAGTCCAGTCGTCTGGTACTTTTGCATGGCAATTTCTGGGGCAGTCATTTTTTTTCTCTTAAGTACTTCAGTTGGGGGTGCATAAAAAGGGGTCAGGTTTTTAAACAGGATTTCGTGCGGTAACACGGAAATTTTTTTGGCCAAAGTTGCAACATATCACATTTCATTGAATTAGTGCTTTCCTGTGTATTTAAGAGGTAAAAGTGTCCTTACAACAACTTTAAGTAGATAAAATTCTGCTTAAAACTAAAAAACAAACGGTGTTCTATCACCAATAGTCTCTGAGCTCCGGCCTTTAAAAACCCAAATTTGTTGCCAAAAATCACATGTTTTTTTTTGTTTCTCTGTAGCTCGGATCCTGATGGCCCGATCGAAAAATGGTCAACAGATTAATTAAAGTAGGCGTAAATACCTGTAATTAAAAAAAATATTGTCTTAACTATAATGGATCGCGAGTTGGCACTTATCAAAGGTGACCCATTTCGACCTGAATTTACAGGTAAATGCCCAGAGTTCGTAAATAATTGTCGAAATTTTTTGTTTGAAAACTGCATTGAAAAGTAGTCGTTAAGAGATTTATTTTTGATTTTGATTAAAAGTACTGGGCCTTTGGACAATTTAAAAAAAATGTTCCCTACATTTATTTTTGTTCAATCACTTGCAGTTTTTTGAATAATGAAGTTAGAAAAAATTGGAAAGCAGATTTTTAAAAGGGTTAAAAAATGCCATATGCAGCTACTTAAAAAAAATGGTAAGTCATCTTATCGTCTAGTTATAATTAAAGAAAGTCACAGGTTCGTTTCTCCAATTTAGAGTAGAACGGGCGATATTCCAATGATTGAGTTGAAGGAATGTTTGTTTAGTCAAAACTTAACAACAAAAAGACGTAGTTTGAACAAAAATAGTTGCGTATGGCATTTTTTAGGTCCTTTCGCAATCTGCTTTCCGATTTTTTCTAACTTCATTATTCAAAAAACTGCAAGTGATTGAACAAAAATGAATAAACGGAAATTTTTTTAAAAATTGTCCAAAGACTACTTTCCAATGTCGATTTCAAAATTTTTTTTCGAAAATTATTTACGAAGATACACTTGTTGAAAGTTGGAACGAAAAATGTATCACCCATCCAAAATTAATGGCCGGTACTGTAGCTCGTTTCGGAGATTTCACAGAAGATATTTCCTAGACAATGTAAAAGGAATGAATACACGAGGACATAATTCTGCTTAAGTTAACAAAAAGTGTTCCTACCCCCAATAGCTTACGAGTAATGACCTTCCAAATATGCTTTTTTTTGGGCATTTTTTCACCGATAATCCGAAAGTCTTGTTTTTTGGAAATCATTCGTTTTATCCGCGTCGTACGAGAAAGTTCTAAGAAGATGTATAAAAGAGGACTTAATTCCGCTTAAGTTAAAAAAAAGTTCCTACCCCCAAAATGTACCCTTTAATCAATTCGGTCACTAAATCGCCCCGCGGAGCAAAACTACGACCATGTTCTTAACATAAGTTTTTAAGTCAACTAATATTGATCAATGGAATGTGCCTTTTTCGGCATTTTTAAATGAAATTTCTAATAAAAGCGCTTATTATAGATCAAAAATAAATATTTAATCGTTTTTAATGATCACATAAGCAATTGTTTGAATAAATAAATTTCCATCGCCCATCAAGTGCGCATTTCTGTTATTTTTTACTGAAATTTCTATTACGGAGGTTTATAATAGATTAAAAATGAATATATGATCATTTTGAATAAATTAATAAATAATTGTTTAAATAAATAAATTTCCATCACCCATAGAATGTGCAGTTTTTGGAATTTTTTATAGCAATTTATGTTAGGGGAGTTTATTATAATGACCAAAATACCTATCCACTTCTAGAAATAGTTGTGTTACATTTTTAATGCTTCCTACGAATGATTCCATTCACTGTCGAAGCATAATGTTAACTCCTTCAAAGTATCACAATACAGCCATTGTAGAAATTTCCGTGACATAAAATAAGGAATTCAGAGTTTAAACAGCATTAAGAAAACTTATAGAAACGAGAGATTATTATTAATAATTCTTTAGAAATGTAACAACTATTTCTACTAGAGGATTTATATTTTAGTAGTTATAATAAGGTCGCCTAACAGAAATTAGAGTAAAAAAGTCAAAACACTTCACATTCTATGGGTGATGGAAATCTATTTATTTAAACAATCATTTATTTATTCAAAATGATGAAATATTTATTTTTTATCTATAATAAACCTTCCTTATAGAATTTACAGTAAAAAATGACAAAAAATGCACACTTGATGGGCGATGGAAATTTATATATTCAAACAATTGTTTATTTATTTATTATAAATAATATAATATTTACTTTTGATGTATATTAAGCGCCCTTAAGGCCATGTGACGAGAAGGTCACATGATCAAACCTGGTTCTCAATTTATCTTTCCCAACTTACGTCTAAACGAATTGAGGTATCGCTCTGAAAGTTTAACAAATGAAAGAGGAGGCGATAAAGTGCATGTGTCTGCTTTGTTCCGGTGGAAATTTAAAAAAAAATATTTTTGATGACAGGAAAAGTGGAAGCTATATTGGTACTTTTCTTTCCTAACTTACGTCCACACGGAATAAGATATCGCGTTGGAAATTTGGCACGATACTTTGAGGGAACGTAGAAATGTGTCTCTGGTTCTCAATAATTAGAATTGTCAAAAAAAATTTTTTTAAATTAATAATTTGTAAAAGTACCGACCGTGTTGTAGAAACCTGGAAGGAATTTTCAGTGTTTTTAAAAGGGCTCTTATTGAGGTTTATATTTATCATTGTGGGGCAAGACAACAAAAATCGCTCAGGAACATTCTACACAAATAATACAGAATGTAATGTGTACATGTGAATTGCAAATAAAAGAATTTTGCCTGATATACATATCAGCTGTTTTCAGAGCAGAACTGGCGCAGCGAGTAGACAACTTCGAACTTTTACGGGTCTGTGGGTAATACAGATTGCATAATTACCAACAGAGAAAGATAGAAGTCAAACTTCTGCCGTGAAGCCTAAATGCGTCAGTCAATATTTCGTATTTTCATTGATAAACTTTTTGCTTCCCCTAACTCTGTGCCTTGGCGCAAACGGTCCTTTAATGTTTATTAATATTTTCCGAAAATTTTTCCGCGTTATTTAAACTTTTATTTCTAAATATGTGTGAAAAATATTGCTCTCAGGACTGCCTTGATCAGGTGTTACACTCGTGACACGGTCTTAATAAAAATTTCATTAAAAAATGCCGAAAAATGCACATTTTATGGGTGATAGAAATTTATTTATCAAAACAAATAATTATTTATTGATCAAAAGTGGTTGATAATTATTAATTTAATAATTCAATAATTTATTGATGACTATTATTTGACTTAAAAACTTATATGCTATGACCACAAAGTTCTGATCGTTCATTTGAACGACTAAAAAAATAGTTTTTTTGAACAAATTTTTTTGTTGCTGAAATTGTTTTTGGCAATCTAAAAATGCATTCCACGCAAAAATTTTGCCAAATTTTTCTTTTTTTTTTGGGGGGGGGGGACAATCACCCCTAAAGTGATTTTCGTACATGCGTAATGAAACGCAACTGTTAAAAATTCGGACAATCGACCAAAACAGCCAGTAGATAATACAAAGTTAGATATTTAACGTACTGAAAAATTTCCTTCTTTGTTCCACCGAATAACCCTGGTGTCAAAACATCTCGGTCGGATATCGAAAACCCACCCCTAATTAATAATTTCCCTGAACTGTAGAAAATGGCAAATTCAGTTCGAAGATAATACATAAAAGATTATTTAATAGCCTACAAAATTCGTAGAGAGCATCCCCCTAATGATGGTAGTGGCAAAACATCTTGCGCGAATACCAAAAACCCAACACTAATGAAACGCAATTTTTCCAAATTCCGAAAATCGACCAAAACAGCCTGAAGGTAATACAAAGTTAGATCTTTAACGTCCTGAAACATTCCCTTTTTTCCCACCGAATAACCCTGGTGTCAAAACTTCTCGGTCGGATGTAAAAAAACCCACCCCTAATTAATATGTTCTTAAAACTGCAGAAAATGGCCAATTCAGTTCGAAGGTAATACATATAAGATTATTTAATAGCCTAGAAAATTCGCAAAAAGCACCCGCGTAATGATGGTAGTTGCAGATCAGCTCGCTGGGATACATATCAAAAACCCACCCCTAATTAATAAGTTTTCGAAACTAGAAAATGGTAAATTCAGTTCGAAGATAATATATAAAAGATCATTTAAAAGCCTACAAAATTCTTATAAAGCATGCCCCTAATGATGGCAATGGCAGAACATCTTGCTCGGATACCATAAACCCACACCTAATGAAACGCAACTTTTAAAAAGTCGGAAAATCGACCAAAACAGCCAGAAGGTAATACAAAGTTAGATATTTAACGTCCTGAAAAATTCCCTTTTTCGTTCCCCTGAATAACCCTGGTGTCAAAGCATCTCGGTCGGATGTCAGTAACCCACCCCTAATTAATAAGTTCCAGAAACTGTAGAAAAAGACAAATTCAATTCAATAGTAATGCACCTAAGATTATCTCATAGCCTAGAAATTTCACAAAAAGCACCCTTCTAATGATGGTAATTGCAGAAAAGCTCGCTGGGATACCGAAAACCCACCCCTAATGAAACGCAATTTTTCAAAATTCAGGAAGTCGACTAAAACAGCCAGAAGTTAATACAAAGTAAGTTATTCGACAAATTCCTCTTTTGGTTCCCCGGATAACTCTGGTGTCAAAACTTCTCTGCCGGATATCAAAAACCCACCCCTAATTAAGTTCCTAAAGCTGTAGAAAATGTGCAATTCAGTTCGAAGGTAATATATGTAAGATTATTTAATAGCCTACAAAATTCTTAGAAATCATCTCCCTAATGATAGTAGTACAGAACATCTCGCTCGGATACCAAAAACCCACCCCTAATGAAACGCAATTTTGCAAAATTCGGAAAATCGATCAAAACAGCCCCAAGCTGTTAGGCTTTCTTGCCGCTTTTTAATGCAAGTGCCCACCTCATCGTTGTCAATCTCGTCAATCACGATGATTTTTGGCCTTTTTTACCATTTTAATTTTTTCATAAAAGCTAACTGGAAAATAACATTTCTTCTCAGCTCTTTTTCAGCCTCGTATGATCGTTTGCGACGATGAGTTCGTGCTTCTTAAATTGCATTATCTTCTAGAAGATCTCCCTTACCCATCGTGATAAAACAATTTTGACTATGTCGGGGCGATTAGCTTTCAGTCAGGGCATATTGTAACAGGCAGTTCCACAAAGAATGGGCAGTTTAAAAAAATCAAAATAGGCATTTGTAAAAATCGACTGAAAGGTGACGAAAAGTAGGAAGAAAGAGAGGAAAAAAGCGACAAGGAAAGCAAAAGAGAAAAAAGCGAGAAAGCGAGAGAGTGAAAAAGAATGAGAAAGAAAGATAAATGAAAATAAAAAGAGTGGAAAAAGGATAGGAAGGAGTGTTTCAAAATATTGTCAGTTGTCTTGCGTAGAAGAATTTTTTGAATTTTGTAACCACGACCATCGTGAAAAATCCCTTTTGTATCAACGCCTTTTTCAAAATACAGAAGCGACGTTCCGCTGAAAGAAATACATACTCGTGCACACAGCTGATACAGCATAAATCGCAGACATTTTTTTTCAAGCTGTAATAATAAGTGAAAATCAATAGGGTAAAGTGGGGTGAGACGCCGCACTTTTTTATTAATTAACGTAAAATTAACAGGAAGTGTCAAATCATTACTGTGAATATTGCTAAATGTAATGTAAACATCCTTCAACAATGCGATGTATTTGTTTGCAGAAAAATCATTGTTCATCATAACTAATTATTAACAACAACAAAATATTTTTTTGGGGAGAGACGCCGCTTTGCAGGGTGAGATGCCGCGTGTCTTGGAATAATTTTAGGTGAATAATACAAGAAGTTATAACTCGATATTAACTGATGAAACCCATATCAATTTTTTTTAATATTCCTTGTCAATCTGTAGCATTGAAAATACAAATTAAAAATACAATTTTAAGGTACGAATAGTTGTAAGAAAATGAGAAGAAAGTCTACTTTTTAGATTTTCGTGCGCAATCGATACAAGAATCTTCGAAAATAGTACATTTTAAATGCAACCATTTGTTGCAAGAGTGACAACGGATCCAATCCTTCTCTTTGACGTCGTAGTTTTTCTTGCATTACTTACACTTGTTTAATTTCCCCACTTTTTTTGTTGAGGTTGTAGCCTTTTTTGGACCTCTTTTTACGATTTTCGTTTTTTTTGCTGTTTTCTTCGCATCGTTTTCCCAATCACTACATGATTCTTCGGTGCTGGAATTCGCAGCTTCTAGT
>JAAAKG020146644.1:0-10626 GCA_010014905.2 Druon quercuslanigerum
TTTACCGAGGTTCTGGTGGTTCGGAACCCACCTTAAGCTGTAGGTCCCCCTCCCACCACCAAAAAAGGGTGTGGGAGATGTGTTAAGGAATAGGAAGAGGGTGAATGAAAAATGTAAACCCTAAGGGGACACATTAGAAGCTTTCCACTAACTGAACAACTATTTTAATGATTAAAATTGTTTTTATCTCTTAAATAATAATTTATACTAAAGTTCGAGCTCACTAATAATTATCAAAGAAATTACATTTTGAGTTTTAATTCTGACTCGCAAAAAATGTTAAAATACAATTTTTGAAGGTCGCTATCTTGCAGTATTTGAAAAAAAAATTTAGTAAATAAACCGCTGCAAAATAATGCAAAGTATTATACTTATTTTGCTATTGAATTTGGTATGACATAGTGGGGCAAAAAAATTGATTTTCAGAAGACAATTATTATGCGATTTTAACTTTTTCTTCTATAATCAAAGCTAATAAAATTTCGCATCGAAGTGTCTTGGTTGATTTTTTAATTTTGGTTTATTTTGTTGTTTATTTATTATAACAAAATGGAAGACAATTTTTTTGACTTTTGAACTATACCAGTTTTAAAAATATTCTTTGATTCAATCAAAAATATTTGTAAAACTGAAAGCAAATATCCAAAAAATGTATCCAATATCAATTCAAACGTTAACAAATTTATTGAATTTGTTATAAACAAATAAGTGAATGAAAATATTGTCTACGGAATGGGCGGCGGTTCGTCACTTAATTCGCACTAAATTTGAGCAAATAATAAGAAAAACAGTTTTTTAGTTGAATTAATTAAAGTTAATAAACAATTTAATATTTTAAAAGAAATTTTTATCAACAAATATCCATATCAGGTATTTTTAAAGAAATAAATACATTTTTTGTGTGAAATCGATCACATATTACTTGGAAATAAAATCTTAGTATAATATTTGGCCACTCAATAATAATTACTAATTGTTTAAACTACCTTAATCAACAAATGCACTATTTGGTAATTTATGGAGGTACAAACTTGATTTTTTCGATTTAATTAACTGTAAGTAACTCTATTCTGAATTTTTAAGAACATAATAATAGCAGTAAACAATTTATTATTGTATACACAAATTGTTTAAAGAAATTTTTATAATTTTTCGTATTTATAAATTAAATACCGCTTTTTGCACAGAATTGATAGCCTGTTTTTTAGCAATTATTTTATGCTATAATCGATAACATTTGATATTTGTTTAAACAAACTTAATAATATATTATTTTGCTACTTTTTAGCATTTGAACTTATTTTTTTTGTTCAAACAACTGTTGTTAAAACATTTGTTAATTTAATCATAGTTTGATAACGGTGAACTATTTTTATTTTTATTAACAATTTAATTAATATAAGATTTTTACAAGTACTTCACAGGTGAGCATATTATTATAAAATAAAACTAATTTTATTATTGCTAAGCCATTTTAATTATATTTCACAATAAAAAAATTTGTTTACTACATTGTTATTAAAAATAAAAATAGTGTATCGTTCGCGAAATATCAAAAAATTTTAAAAAAATGTGTGATTAACAGTACATTACACCAAACAAAAAAAATTTAAATGCTGAAAAATAGCCAAATAATGCATTAGTTAACTAAGATTGGTTAAATAATTATCAAATGTTATCTATTCATAGCAAAAAATAATTGCAAAATAATTGGCTGTTATTCCGTAATAACAATTGTTGTTCACAGTTGTTTACTCTCTTTTAAATGTTCCTAACAATTTGATAATTAGTTATTTCCTGTTAATTGCATCGGAAAAAATCAAATTTGGTCCTCGAAAAATAGCAAAAAAGTGAATTTTTAAATTAAGGTAGTTTAAACAATTATTAACTCACATTTGATGACCAAATACGATACTTGGGTTTTATTTCCAAGTAACACATGATCGATTTAATCAAAAAACATTATTTTTTACATCAAAAATACCTTATATAGATATTTGTTTATAATTTTTTAAATAACAAATTATTACCTCGAAGGTCTTCAGGTCACATGACCTTGATACATATCTGAACGTAAAATGTTATATTCTTTCGGTTGACGGTTTCAAAAATAGGGGTTTCTGTTTAAAAAATAAAAGGTGACCTTGAAATAACCGTAAAGGTCGACGCCAAGCTCAGCTCCAAGGTCACTATTCAGATCCCTGTCCAAGACCCTGAAACTTTTGTCTGAAACATTTCTCACGAAAATGCATATTTTCGCTGATTAGCCGTCTGGACCTTGTTTAAGTTTATGCGACCCTGGAATGACATCATAGGTCATCGAGTTACATAACCTTGATGCATATCTAAACGTAAAATTTTGCGTTACTTCGATTGACGGTGTCAGAAATAGGGGTTTCCATTAGAACAATAAAAGTTGACCTTGAAATAACCTTGAAGGTAAGCGACAAGGTCAACTTTAAGGTCACCATTCAGATCCTCGTTCAAAACCCTGAATCTTTGTCTGAAATATTCCTCACGAAAATTTATATTTTTGATTATAAGTCGTCAAGACCTTGTTTGAGTTTATGCGACCGTGAAATGACCTCGAAGCTCGTCGAGTCACATGACCTTGATGCATATCTGAACGTAAAATTTTGCGTTATTTTGGATTAGCGGTGTCAGAAATAGGGGTTTCCATTAGAAAAATAAAACTTGACCTTGAAATAACATTGAAGGACAAAGACAAGGTCAGCATTAAGGTCACTATTCAGATTTTCGTTTAAAAACCTGAAACTTTTGTCTAAAACATTTCTCACGAAAATGCATATTTTCGCTAAATAGTCGTCTAGACCTTGTTTGAGTTTATGCGACCCTGGAATGACCTAGAAGGTCATCGGGTCACATGACCTTGATGAGCGTCTATACGTAAAATGTTGTGTTATTTCGATTAGCGGTGTCAAAAATAGGAGTTTCAATTAGAAAAATAAAAGTTGACCTTGAAATAACCTTGACGGCCAAAGAAATGGACAGCTTTAAGGTCACCATTCAGATTTTCGTTCAAAACCCTGAAACTTTTGTCTGAAATTTTTTTTTTAAAAACGCATATTTTCACCGATAGAGTGGGGGTTCGATACTTTTTGATGTGCTATTAATCCGTTTTAATTTGAATAAACTTTATTTTATTAAGCACCTGGGTTTACGCCCTTAAACCCTGGTGAAGTTGGTGGCCGACGTGGTCCTTGTATCATTGATTCTGTACAAAGAAATGTAAGAATTTTTTATTAAGAAAATTTTGCAACAAACCCCAAAGTCAATGGTCAATATAGATGAACATTATTTTTAACAATATTTGTAATGCTTAAGTTATTTATATAGATATTTTTTTTCTTATACAGTGTGTCCCAGAAACCTCGTACCGCCAAAAACCAAAACATTGCTTTTTAAATTTTGAGCAGAAAAGTCCTTTGCCATTTTTCGAAATTCTCAAAAATAAGCGAGATACTCAATATTTCTTTTGGCCAATCATCGCGCTTGGCGGGAACAGCGCCAGTGGCGTAACAGTGGTCATGGGCCCTCGAAAGAATTTGTTTGTTTATTTATGTTTGAATCGAAACAATGTTTGATGATGGCGAGATGTTTTTCATTTTCAATTCGCGTGATTGTAATTTTTCCGAAAGTTTTTTTAAAAACAAAATTGATCGTTTTGCCTTTCGCGATTTCGAACTTTAAAAAATTTTTGCAATTCGGAAAAATTACAATCAGGCAAATTGAAAATGAAAAACATATCGTCATCATCAAGCATTGTATCGATTCAAACATAAATAAACAAACAAAATTCTTTCGGGGGCCCATGACCTCTGTTACGCCACTGGCGCTGTTCCCGCCAATCGCGCTGATTGGCCAAAAGAAATATTGAATATCTCGCTTATTTTTGAGAATTTTGAAAAACGGCAAAGGACTTTTCTGCTCAAAATTTAAAAAGCAATGTCCTGGTTTTTAGCGTTACGAGGTTTCTGGGACACCCTGAATACATTTAGTTATCAATTAAAAATCAAATAGAATCAGTTTTTCAAAATATTAAAGCTTCTTATTATATACTACCGAAATTTGAATTTACCGTCAATATTTTAATATACGGCTGAAGTTTAAGGATGTACACTACGTACAATCAATCACAAAAGTTTCCTATTTTTAAAATTATTTATAAAATCGACAAAAAAGGTCTATTAATAAATTCTGGAAATACTGATGAAGGCTTCTAAGCACACTTGAGAAAAAATAATTCAGCTTAAAATTGTTTATTTAACAGTAGTTGTTTAAAGGCTTAGTTTTTTCTTTCTTCTTAGAGAAAAGTTACAATTTTTATTTAATCCTAATGATTAAGGCTTTCTTTTATTCTTCTAAGGATTCTCTAAATTTATATGTGGGTTGATTTCATTAAAGAAATTAATTGAGAAATCATACAGTTATTATTGTTATAAACGATTATAGTTTGAATTTTAATTAACAACACCCACATGTATTTGTAGAGAATCCTTCAAATAATAAAATGAGGCCTTGATCATTAGATATTAATAAGAATTGCAACCTTTCCCTGAAGATAAAGGAAAATCTTAAACTCTAAATAACTATTGTTAAATAAACAATTTTAACCTGAATGATCAGAATTCAGAGTAATAATTCATTAATCATTTTTTAAGAGTTCAGGAAGCTCTAATTTCTAAAACGTTTTTAAGTACCACATCGTTTTTTCCATTGTTTCGAAAACATTTATTAAAAACATTTTATCATCTTATGCATGTGCTACTCTCTTGTATCTTATCAGTATTCAGAAACCATTTTTTTTAAACAATACGTCACATTCGTATATAAATAGTGAAATAGAGTCCTTAGAACATCCATGGATATCATTAAACTTTTGTTTTAAAAAAGAACCCGTATTCATAATACACTAAACTCTCGGTTTTTGTCCCCCCGGTCTGGGCCTTCTGGGCCTAGGCAGTTTTACAGCTGGCAACCCCAAAAACTGGACTGAAAGCGAGAGTTAGTATTCTATTAGAATCCCACACAAATTTTTAAATGAGATTAAATTATTTTAGATTCACTAGAAGTAATCTTCATTTTATTTACAATAAACTTTTTTCATAATTCTGATTTTACTTTTAGCATTATAATTATCTCTGTTAACATTTTAAAAACTTGAAACTTTTTATTCGTAATAATTTTTATTACAAAAAACTTTAAATTAGGAAGAACTATTTTTCTAAATATAATATTGATCTTCCGCTCAAAATTTTGAAAAAAAATACATTAAGGTTTGAGAGTTTTTGGCGCTAATTATGATTTTTATGCAGTTTTTAACAAATTGTTTTTAATTCATAAAATACTACTTCATACTGATAATTAGATGTGCAAATAAATTTTACGAACAATTTGTTATTCTTTTTAGAATTTTTCTTTTTGAGTAGAGACAGAAAGTCGCGGTTTTCAAAACAATTTTTCAGTGTTTGTCCAATTTTTATTTAAAGTGAAGTAATAGTTTATTGATGCTAACAAGTCGAATTTTTTAAACAATTTATTATTGTTGCTAATAATACATTTTCTGTTTCATGGTAAAAAGTGGCAGTGTTTTAAAGAAATTTTTAACTACTTGTCTAGTTTTTATGTGAAGAGACTTGATAATTAATAAAATTGAGCAAGAATAATTATTTAGGTAAATTATTGTTGTCAATAACTATCTTGATTTACATTGAGACCAAGTTTTTGTGGCTTTCTTTTAAATTTTAAACATTTTGTCCGCTTTTGCTTCGCCTCTACAGTTATCAATCAACATTAGTAATTAAACAATAGAGAGAAAAATATTTTTAACAATTTTTTTCTTTTATGTGAACATTTTTGCTGGAAGAAGATCGGTCAGATATCAAAATATTTGTCATTAAATTTTTTTCTTTTAAACCTATTACTTTTAAATTAATTTTTTTTTTAATACTGGATAAAAAGCAAAAATAATTCGGTCAAAAATACACAATAGTATGATTCGAACAAAAAATATTTTTTAACAATTATCATTTGATTAAATAAGTAGGTTTGTCATCTTGTATTATTTATTACCTAACTAAATGAAAAGCGTTTAAAAATAATAAGAGTTAAAAAAAATCAAATATCTAGCATTAATAAGGAAGAAGAGAATTGTTAACAAAATAATAATTTGTTTGAATATCTAAGTTTTTGCGATATTAAAAATCACAGATTTCTAGTATTATTCAAATTGAATATTATTAACAATACTTGCACGATAAAATGTCACAAAAGTAAAAAGTTTTATTTTGTGTCAGAAAAAAAAATTTTTAAATTCAAAATAATGTATTTTCCTATTTAGGAATTTTCAAGCTTTTTCCTTTCTTAACCAAAATTTATCAAATTTAGCTAATTACAAGATTCATGTATTTTCAAAATTTTCAATATTGAAACAAGTAATAGGCTGTATTGAGAATTCTTAGCGTTACCTAGTATCTTTCCATTTTTAAAACATTGCCTTATAACTGTTTGCACAAAGTTAAGAAAAATGAAAATTTTTACAATCTTGAAAAATGAGGTTGTGCTAACATATTGAAAAAGTGATCATCTGCTTGTCATGACTTGAAACAGAGCGCATGCGTGGTTGCGTATTTGGTACCCTCAACAAAAGTCTTTGACACACTCAACAAAAAGTGCTTAAAAAACTTTTTTATTTTACCCAAATAAATTGTTTTGTCACTCCAACTACTTTTTGGTAGTCGAAACCAAATTTTGGTGAGAACAACCAAAACTGCTCAAAAAAAATTATATTGTTACTGGGACATTATTTTTTTTCTCAGTGTGTAGTAATTGAAAAAAGGTTATAAAAAGTGGAAAAGTGTGAAATAAAAAAATCGAATAACATAAAGCGATGACGTAGCACTTTTAACTCTAATGAAATAACAAGAATGACACGTTTTCAAATTGAATAGAAGACATATTTTGGTTCCAATTTAAAAACCTTGCCTTCTAATTATTTAAAGAAAGTTAAGGAAAACAATTATTTTTTTATTGCAATGTATCAATGTTTAGGGTCCACAAATGCTACATTTCGTAATAATCCTGTTTTCGATTTCCAGTTTTTGTACGGTTACATTCATGAATCGAGTAATTTAAAGGAATCTGTATTATCATCAGAGGTAGTTACCATCGATTAGCGTTGATGTCTTTTTCACTTCTGTGAAAATAGAAATAAATATATTGATAAAGTTAACCCTAAAAATAACAGAAAATACTTAACGTCATTTTTGAAAAGATAGAAAATAAATTTTTTAATCATTTTTTCTAAAAAACGATCTACTCTCGTTGACCCATTAAGAATCGCACATAGTGGATGGGGCAGAGTAGATTTTTGTCAGAAAAAATTGATTTGAAATTTTTTTTAAATTTATTTTACATCTTGTCGAAGATGACGTTAAGGATTTTTTGTTATTTGAAGAGCTAACTTCATCAATAGATTTATTACTTTTTTCAAAGTGGTGAAACTGACATCAGCACGGATCAATTGTAACTACCTCTTATGATAAAACAGATTCCTTTAAATTACTCGTATCATAAATTTAACATCTGGTTTGAGATAGCGTATATATTTGAAAAAGGATTCTCTTTTAGATCTCTAATAGATTAATGGGAAAGGGCCCCACTAGCAATCGAAATTTATTTTGTTCAATTCCCACTGGAGCGCCAAAAGTAGATCTTTATCAGAAAAAATTTAACTTCGAAATAAGGAAAGAGAGTTCACAAAGAGTAAAAAGTGTTATTAATGGAAGGTATAGATTTTGCTCTAGATTTGACGAAAACTTATAATACCGGTTAACCAAGATGATTCTTTTATCAAAAAACAAAAATTCTAGATAAGTTATTTTTAAAAATATCAATTTTTAACAATTAACAAATAGGAGATTTTAGGCGATGCAAATAAGTTTTTTTTCTAAATGAGGTTTGTATTAAAACTTGTTTTTATCACAACATATGTTTGTATAAAATAGTAGGAATCTTCATTCAGTAAATAAATAATTACGCGGCAAGATGAAAAAATTGATTTGGTATTTTATATTTTACTTACGAACAGAACCAAGAAACATAACAAACATGAAGAACAGCATTAGGAGAAATATCTTCATTTTGGTATAAACACTAAGAAATGATTTCGAAAAAGTTTTTCAGACTATATGCAACTGAACTGACATTGAAAACTTTTTAATCGTATATATATATATATATTTATACTAGGTACTATCTCATTCTCGAGGAAAATTCTTGTCAACATGTAGGCCTCGGATTGGCGTTCTGTAAACAACAAATTAACCAACACATATGAATTCCCTGAAATTTTTTTATCAAATTGAATAGTGCAATCAGTTTTACCGTGACTCAAATATTTAAAAATATTATTTACACAATCGAAGCCCTGGGCAGGGATGAAGTTAGATCAATAAAAATAAATTCACGGATAAAAATTTGGCGGCTCACAGATGTTTTTGTTTGAATTATTAAAATCTTTTTGATACCGAACGTTATCTTTGGCCACGGCTTTAATTTTTGTTCAAATAGTTAAAAAATCATAGAATTATTTTTATTATGTTCATACTAGTATATTATGAAATAAGACAAAATAATATAATTTATTACTAAATGAATGATATACAGATTATTTTCTTCTGATATTAAAGATTCAATTAAAAGAAAGTATAAATTAAAGAATGTTCTCAGAGATTTAAACTTTTATGACGAAACGAATTCCACAACAGAATTATCAAATGAGAAGACATAATTAATGTGACCTTGTAATTTCTGGGAAATCAAACACGAAAGATTCCATTGCCTAATTGATAAAAACTTATATTTATATTTAGTTCAAATAAAAAATTGCAAAAATTGTAATTAATTTTTGTAACATAAAATTTTGAAATAATTGGAAATGCTTGCAAATTATTTTGAGAACTCGTTTACAGAAAAAAAATCAATATAGCACTAATATATTGGATAAAAAATATCTAAAATTTTAAAAATCCTACTTACGTTATTAATGGATGTTCTCTTTCAAAATGCGTATTATTCTATAATAAATCAATCCTGGGAAAAAAGTCATGGTTCAGAAATAATTTGGCGTCTATTTCAATTAAAGAAATTGAAACTCACAAAGTGATTTAATTTTTTATTTTGAACAGTCAAAACTGAACTGCCAATGAGAGCATTCAAATTATAACTCTTGGAAATTCAAAACTTGAATTACCAAATACTGTATTCTAATACCTTATAATTTATACATAAAACAGAAAACTTTTGACACATTTTAATTAAAAAACGTAAGATAGAACGTCATAAAACTGCATAATTTAGAAATTAGAACTTTTAGTAATTTAAAATTTTAAAATATCTGGTTAGAAAATAGAAATTTACGCTATCATCTTTAATGAGAGTTTCAATTTTTATCTAAAAAAAATTAAATAGGCAAAATATGTTAACGAAAAATAGAGATTGATTTAAATATATGTGTCCCTGATGTTTATTTATTATTTTTTTATCTAAGAGGTGATAGTTACAAACAATACTATATTGTTTAAAAACAATTTTTACGAGCGTGCAATAAATATTACCTCATTAAGTGAAAAGTGGAAAAAAGTTAAAATTTTTAGAAAAACTGCAGCTATCTGTCAATAACATAGATAAATATAGTAATTAATAATAATAATTTGTTTAAACAATGATTTTTGCACAACTTAAATATTTATCACGCCATTACAAGCGAACAATAAAAAGGCTAGTGAAAAATTTGAGGAAAAAACCGCAACTTTCTACCATTAAGCAAGGAAAATGTTATTAGCAATGATAATAAATTGTTCAACAATAATTTTTGTCAACGAGAATTAATTATTGCTTCACTCTAATTGAAAACTGGACCAAAAGTTAAAAATTTCTGAAAAAACGCAGCTATGTAGTATTAATATAGAATAATAAAAACTATAAACAATATCAAATAGTTTAAACAATTACTTTTCATATCATAAATTATACAATAGCTCACTTTGAGTGAAAAGTGAACAAATATTTAATTAAAAAAAACGCATTTCTAGGATTATTCAAAGATATTATTCGTAAGAATAATAATAAATTTCTCTTAAATTATTTTTGTAAAGGTTAATGGAAAAACTCCTAAAATAAAAAAAAAAAAAAAGTAAATCCTAAAACTTCTGAAATAGTGCACGGAAATTAGAAATTGGGCAAAAAGTGCAAATATTTTGTAAATTCTGCAACTTTTTATCTTGAAGAGAAAATTGAAATAATTTGCATTTAAAAAACTGCAAAAAAATAATAATTAGTGTTAAAAAATCGCCAAACCAATTTTTTCATTTGTAGAGTTTGCTCTATTTATTGAAATTTTTTAAAAAACAAATATAATTAGTTAATTCACTTTTATTATATATGGTACGGACAGAGTATATAATCCAGGTATTAAATATAATCTCTAAGCATTAAATATGATGCCTATATATGAATATATATATATATATATATATATATATATATGTCAAACCGCTTATTCGAGCCCGAAAACTACGTTGGCCCAACGTTACCAAGCCCGAA